>CAOKZL010001882.1:0-270265 GCA_948472985.1 Iguana delicatissima | reverse complement strand
CTCCGCTCTTTGCTCCCATCTCAGGGGCTTCTTTTCTGGGGCCATTTCGGCCCTAGACTGTTATAGCGCTATTATTCCACTTTCGACCGGCCGGCCGGCCCCTCCCAAAACTGCAAACCCCAGGATTCCATAGGATGTTGAAAGTGGAATAATAGCGCTATAACAGTCTAGTGCGGAATGGCCCAGGGGGACCTTCCCTCTCAGTGGCTCCAGTCAGGTCGTGCAGGCTCTTAAAAATCCCCCTCTGGTCCTTCTCCCTTTTCACCAGCTGCTGCCAGGTCAGCTAAGGATGGATGGCACCCCAGTTTCTCGACACCACGAACCCTCTCCCCCGATGCCCCCGACACACCCAAGGAAGAAGATATCTTGGCTTGCAGGGAGAGTCCAGGCTTGCTTTGCCCCAAGACCCGTTCATTTGTCTTTTTAGCAGCCCAGGGTATCCGCAGAACTCTCCTCCAGCACCACGTTTCAAAGGAGTGGCTTTTCTTCCTGTCGGCTTTCTTCCCTGTCCAGCGTTCACAACCATGCACAGAAATTGGAAATAAAATGGCGTGGACCGCTCTAACCTTAGTATGCAATGATATATCTTTACATTTCAGGATCTTGTCTAGTTCCTCCGCAGCCGCCCTTCCAGGTCCTAGCCTTCTTCCGATTTCTTGGCCCCAGGCTCCATTCTTGCCAAGCCAAGGTATGGAAAATCTTGAACTGTTTCAACGTCTTCAACGTCTGCTTTCAGGTCATGTAAACCGTCTGTGGTCATTATTACTGTTTTCTTAATCATTTTTCTTTCCGCCTTGGCGCTTTCTTCCCTAATTGTTCCAAGTCATTGCTGTTCTCTGCTCATAGTATAGCGTCATCTACATATCTTAAATTCTTGGTGTTCCTTCCGCCAGTTTTCCCTACCCTTGGAGCATATTTATATCATATTAATATTAGAGAAGCGCACAAACGCTTTCATAGCCGTGCCCCCCGCGCTTGTAGGGACACAGACCTTTGGCAAAATGCCCCCAGCTCTCCCGGGTCCATTCGTTCCCCGAAGCCCTTCCGGCCCCATCGCATTTATCTCTGAATCAGAAACAAAGCGGAGCGTTTCTCAGAAGGCAGGAAATGCAGCCCCCAAATTCTCACTTTGCTGGACCACCAACGCCTGCCGTGAAGCCTAGCTTGCCAACCGTGGTTTTGTTTGCGTTCGGAGGTTCCGCCCAGCGTGCCGTGCTCGCAGACCACAGATGCGGAAAAGATTCGGCCCGCTGCAAGCCCTGTCACGCCCGAGGCCGAGGGCCAGGTCCAATTGGGAAGAAAGGAAAACGAGGGCGGGTTGAATTGGGCAACCTTTCCTAACCTTTAAGTCCATAAATATTGTTGAAGTACCTCCGCCATCACTCTGAACCCTGCCTGTGGCTGATGGGGAAGGTAGTCCAACAACAACAGCAACCAAAGAGATGGGCTTAGCTGGAACAGCGTTGCATGGAGTGCTTCAGGACTGCAAATTTTAGCAGACTGCTGCTCTGTTAGGTGAAAGGGCAATTTGCGCCCTGTCCTTTCGTAAAACAATAAAGCTGGAAGAGACCAGAGCGGCCAGCCAGTTCAGCTCCCTGTCTAAATACCCTAAAGGCAGCAGATCTCGACTGATCTTGGGAACTAAGCAGGGTCAGCCCTGGTTAGCACTTGGATGGGAGACCGCCAAAAAATGCCGGGTGCCGTAGGCTATATTTCGGAGGAAGGAACTGGCAAAATCACCACTGCTGAGTATTCCTTGCCTAAGGAAACCCTATGAAATTCATAGGGTCACTGTAAATCCACAGATGATTTGAAATCATATATGGGCACACACAGGCCCAATTACCCTAAAGTCACCAGATCCTGTCTTAGCTTGGAAGCTAAGCAGGTTCTGCCCTGGTTTGTACTTGAATGAGAGACCACCAACAAATGCCAGATGTTATAGGCTCTATTTCAGAGGAAGGAACTAACAAAATCACCACTGCTGAGGATGCCTTGCCTAGGAAATTCATGGGGTCACCATTAGTCAACTTGTAGGCACCCCCGCGCACAATTATGCAAGTCCAGATTCCATCTAATCTTGGGAGCTAAGCAGGGTCAGCCCTGGTTGGTCCTTGGATGGGAGACCACCAACAAATACTAGGTGCTGCAGGTTATTTTCAGAGGAAGAAACTGTTCCAACCCGTCTCTTGGTATTCCTTGCCTAAGAAAACCCTATGGGGATTGCCATAAGTCGACAGGTAACTCAAGGGCACACACGCACATGCCTTTCTTCTTGACTGCAACTGAGCCCCCTCAAACTGGAGAATTTGTATTCTCTGTGAAAATGAGAGACTTGGGGACCAGGCCGGAGATCTGGAAACCCTGCGAGGTTGTCTGCTCTGCAACAGGTCATTGTAGAGACCTCACAAGCTTGTGGTTTTTCACAGCCGCCGTGGAGAGATGCTCGAACTTCCTCTGCTGAAGAGTCAGAATTAAGAGCATTGAGCGAGGGCTGGGTCGGTCGTGGCCAAGTAGTGTCACCATCAAGCGCTCGGCAGCGATGGAAGATGAAGACGGCTACATGGTGCTACATCGCCAGCCGAAAGCTGGAAATGCCGTGCCCCGCTGCCGAAATAGCACGGGGACAGGTAAGACGTATTCGCCTGCCCTTGCTTTGGCTGGACCGCTTTACGTCCTCGCACTGCAGCATGAAGGAGGAATAGCTTCCCTAGAAGAAATCAAGAAAGGGTTGGCCCTCTCCGCACTGGACTGTTATAGTGCTATTATTCCCCTTTCAACATCCTATGGAATCAAAGGCCATCCTCCAAGGCCCCTCCCTAAACTGCAAACCCCAGGATTCCATCGGAGGTTGAAAGTGGAATCATCGCGCTATAACAGGCTGGTGCGGAAATGGCCTGTGTGTGTATGTGGGAAGGGGGCTGAGGCGTGGGGCGGGAGATATTTGGATGGGAAAATGGTGGCGTCGGCCGGGAGTGGCTAGCCCCCTGAAAGAAAGACCCTCAACTTACCCACGAGCCATATCAAAGTCCATAATTTTGGTCCCCAAACCTGCCCTTGGCTTATACATGGGGTCAACTTATACACGAGGATATACGATATTTAAAACAAATATGGTTTGTAAAGCTCATTCGCTTTCTTTTCTCTGCTCCGTGGGACATCCTGCCCAGACAGCCCAATTCCTGCTCGTAGCCCGATCTCGTACATTTTTCCTTTCAGATACTTCCGCGAGGTCCCGCAAGGACAAAGTCTTACTCTGGATTTTTGGGGCTGGCTTTGTCCTCACCGGATTGGCCACAATCCTCCTGAGCGTCTTCAGTAAGCCTGTACTTGCTTGCATTGTTGTGTTGTTGTCGTTGTTGTTTACTGGCTTCCAACGTCACCGTCTGTGTTTTGTAACCTTGCAGATCTTCCCTGGTGTTGCACCACTGCTTTTAATCCGTTCCCCAGTTTGTTTGTCAGTTTGTTCTACCTTTGGTGTGCTTTTGTTTTACTTCTGGTGTGCAACTGTGCGCTTGCATTGCCCTGGTGCTCGCCGGCCCACTGCAGTTACACGCTCTGCGATTCCAAGCTGGAAGGCGTCCAGAGGAGGGCAACCAAAATGGCGGAAGGTCTGGAAACCGTGAAGCTCTGCGAGGAGCGGCTTAGGGAGCTGGGCCTGTTTAGCCCCGAGAAGAGAAGGTTAAGGGGGGACATGATAGCCCTGCTTAAATATGTGAAGGGAGGTCATATGGAGGATGGAGCAAGCCTGTTTTCTGCTGTTCCTGAGACTAGGATATGGACTCATAGAATCATGGAAGAGACCCCAGGGGGCCATCCAGTCCAACCCTCTGCTATGCAGGGACCCACATCAAAGCCCTCTATCCAGCCTCTGTTTAAAAACCTCCAAAGAAGGAGAGTCCCCCACACGCCATGGAGGCAGCCTATTCCACTGCCGGGCAGCTCTGACCATCAGGAAGTTCTTCCTGAGGTTTAAGTGGAATCTCCTTTCCTGCAGCTTGAATCCATTGCTCCTTGTCCTGGTCTCTGGAGCAGCGGAAAACAAGCCTGCTCTGTCCTTGACATGACATCCTTTCAAATATTTAAACATGGCTATCCTGTCCCCTCTTAACCTTCTCTTCTGCAGACGAAACATCCCCGGCTCCCTCAGCCGCTCCTCATAGGGCTTCATGGCTTCCAGACCCTCCACCATTTTGGTCGCCCTCCTCTGGACATGTTCCAGCTTGTCCATATCCTCCTTGTACTGTGGTGCCCAGAACTGGACACAGGATTATTCCAGGTGGGGTCTGACCAAAGCAGAGTAGAGTGGTACCATTACCTCCCTCGATCTAGACACCATACTCCTGTTGATGCAACCAAGAATCGCGTTGGCTTTCTTGGCTGCCGCATCACACTTCTGACTCATGTTCAGCTTGTGGTCCACCAAGACTCCTGGATCCCTTTCACATGTACTGCGATCCAGCCATGTTTCCCCATCCTATATCTGTGCATTCCATTTTTTTCTGCCTAAGTGTAGGACCTGACATTTCTCCATGCCAAAATTCATTTTGTTAGCTTTGGCCCAGCTCTTCAATCCGTCGAGATCATTCTGAATTTTGATCCTGTCCTCTGGCGTATTAGCAACCCCTCCCAATTTGGTGTCATCTGCAGATTTGATCAGCATGGCCCCCACTCCTTCATCCTTCAGAAAAAGAGATTCCATCTGAACATTAGGAAGAACTTCCTGATGGTTAGAGCTGTTCTACCATGAAATATACTGCTGCCTGGGAACGTGGTGGAGTCTCCTCCTCCTTTAGAAGTTTTTAAATCGAAGCTGGATGAGCATCTGTCAAAGGAATGCTTTGCTTGGGTCTTCCCGCCTGGCAGAAGGGGGGTGGACTGGATGGCCCTTGGGGGTCTCTTCCAACTCTAGGATTCTATATGGATACACCATTACAGCAAAGCAGAAAACCTACTAGGACTCCGGAAGAGCGAAATCGCCAAATGGCTGCAAGGCAGGAAAACACAGCGCACAAACAATGAGGAGGAAGTCTCCTGCCATGCTGCAATTGCGCAAAGAAAAAAGATTATATAAAGCCCATGCGCTAAGTAGCACAGACAGGGGAGGGGAGGTGGGGGGTCTGTGGCATGAAAAGCTTAAAGCAAATTTCAGTTTTAGGCAGCCTTGCATTAGAAGGGCTTTACTTGGAATATGGCGTAAGAGACTATGCACAAAGGTGCCTTCGTGGGTTTCGCGGCAAGAAGCATTATTTAAAAAGAAAAATAACATTTAGCGATGTGTGTCCGGGTTGATTCTTTTCGTTGTCTCTCTCCAAGTTTTCCTAGGTGGTTTTCACCGCCGAGAAATGGCGGAGGCTCTAAATGGCACCAAGGACGCCAAACTAGGATGTCGAAGAGAAGGCTGTCTCGGTTCGAAGGAGGCGGGTCGCCTTACGGACCTCTTGTGTGGCGATCCAACAGGTAAAGCCACTTCCGTCAAAGTTTCTGGCTCCTCCTGGTTACACCACGCTGGGCCTGTGCCTTGTTTTCGTCGCTGTTGTGTGCCTTTGGCTCCAGATTGTGGTGACTTAACCCTGGGTTTTTCTCGGCAAAACTTCTCCAAAGGATGATGCATTCCTCTGAGAGAGTGTGGCTTGCCAAGGCCAACCAGGGAGTTCTCAGCGCGGAGCAGCATTCGAACTCTAGCCCAGCACTCCAACCACGGCACTGCATTGGCTCTAAGGGGAGAGGGCTGGGTATAAATAAGTAAATAAACCTCTTGGAGCCTCATCTAAGAGCCCCCGTTGTTGCTGCTAACCTTTCGCACTCGCTGCCTGCGGCTGCTTTCTGCATTTTGCCATTTTTTTTTGTTTCCTTTTTGGAACTTCTCCGCAAAGTTTCCTGAGCTTCTCTCTCGTTGGAGCTCACCCTCTTGCGGTGAGACAAATTCATAGCAAGAGAGAGCATTTTTTTTTTTCAAACGGGATCGCTGCCTGGCTTTTAGATCTGTGTTGCGCGATAACAAAGAGCCACGGAGTCTTTTAAGACCAGCCGATTTATTGTTACGAGATGAGCTTTTGTGCGGGAGGCCCACCCCGGATAAGAATTCCCGAAATTTTCCCTCTGTCCCTACATTCCTAGCACTGCAGAAAGAGACCCTGGGAACCATTCACGCCCGTAGCTTGTATCTTTCCTTTCCTTTCTTGTAATTTTATTGAAGGTTCGAAAGGAAAAAGACAAAACACACAGCATGCAGTACAAATGCACATAACGTAACAAACTAACCTAATAAAGTAAACGATCTAAACGACTTAAGTCATTAAAAAATGAACGAGTTAACCCGTAGCAATACGTTGGCCGTTATGGCCATTTCCACACTAGACTGTTACAGTGCAATTATTCCACTTTCAACATCCTCTGGAATCCTCAGAGGCCCCTCCCTAAATGCAAACCCTAGGATTCCACAAGACGTTGAAAGTGGAATAATAGCACTATAACAGCCTAGTGCGGAAATGGCCTGCGTGTAAGTGTCTGGGTTTTTGAGGGGTGTTATTTTTTATCGCTTCATTTTATTTTCATTATTTTTATTTTTTATACTTTAGTTCCGTTTAGCTTGCCTATTTTCTGTGCTAGCATCTCCTGGATTGCTTTGCCTGCCTTCTTCCTTGAGTTGCCTTTTACTAAAAGCGGAATTGAAGGTTTAACTTATTGCAATGCGAGAAGTTTGTTGCTGCGGCGCTAGAAATCTGTGGGGCTAAAGGAAGATTTCACGGGGGGCGAAATGCTTATCGGGGGGCAATGCATTCATAGTTTAGCCCCCACGTCAAACCGCACACACGGCAATATATATCAGATTGCATATCCCAAATAAATCTGATGGAGGGGATTGCATGCAATCCACAAAAGCTTGTGCAGCAAACAAGAATAGCGTCGTGCAAGAAGGTTTCTGCCACCTCCTTGTGCAATTTATTTTTAAAACTCAGGCTATGCAACAATTGCTGGGTCCGTCCTCACTATTTCTTTATTTTCTTAATTTCTATCCTGCCTTTCCCCCCCAATAATGGGACTCGAGGGAGCTAGCAACCCTTTAAAAAATGATACAGATGCAAACCATGCCGAAATACCGACAGACGTTATTTAAAAAAGCAATTCGAGCGGTTATGAAGCTACCATATGAAGCAGTCAAGTTAATAATATTGTTAAACAGTAAAGTTGCAATATTAAACAGTGAAAACATTTACGTTTGATATTTAACAGTAACATTGATTAAAAAGCCATAAAGCCCACCCTGGTCTGTTTTTAATATCCCGAGGGCATAAAAAAATGCTTTGACTTGCTGACTTTTCCCTGTGCTTGTACTTTTAATTATGATATAATTTTTATTTTGGTATATTTGCTTTTTAACTGGTTTGCTTTTTAGTGTATTTTAACCAGGATTTGTTTTTAGTTGGATCTATGCTGTACCTCACCTTGAGCCTCGGACAGAGGCTGGTAACAAATTTTTTTATTATTATCATCACCATCATCATTATAATCATAATCATAATCACAATAATATTAATATTGTTAATATTATTATTATATAATTATTAATATATTATTATATTAATAATTATTAATATTAATTATAAATGATGATGATGATGGTGATGATTCCTCTTTTAAATTCGTTTAACTCGGCATTGATTTTCACTCGTACACTTGCCTGGGATCTTTTGATGCAAGGCGAGAGAGAGAAATATTTTAGTTCCTAATTGAATTTTAATTTTAAACCATTCCGTTAAGAAATGCATAAATTATTTTCATGAATTTAATTGATCGATTGAATAATTAATTAATAAGAGATGAAGGAGGCCATGCTGGACTCAGGAACCGATGGACCAGGACGACACGAGTTGGAGGAAATCTTTCTTTCTCTCCCCGGTTTCTTGATTTGCAGAGAGCTCCGAGTGCAAACTCTGCCCAGCCAGTTGGATACCACGGAAAGGAAAATGCTACTGGTTTTCTCCGAGGACAAGCAAGTGGCAGCAGGCCCGGGATTACTGTTCCAATCGGAGAGGCCGTCTAGTTGTAATAAAAGACTCGGAAGAGAAGGTAAGAAACTTGGAAGCCGGGGAAGGGGGTCGAGCAAATTGCAAAAAAAAATTCCCTTGGAATTCTGGATATAGGTAGGATTGCAAGAACCAGCATAGCCGGGCGGTTTGAACGCTGGACCGCCACACCGGGGACCAAGGTTCGAATCCCTCTTCGGTGGTGGAAATGCCCTGGGTGACTTTGAGCGAGCCACACTCTCTCAGCCTCAGAGGAAGGCAAGGGCAACCCTGAACAAAGCTTGCCAAGAAAACTCCGAGACAGGTTTGCAATAGAAGCAGGGGGAAGGAGCAAACCGGGGTCGCTGGTCCTCAAAATAATAATTCTGACACCCCCCCCCATGAAATTTTCCATCAGTCTCCAAACTTCTAGCATTGCAGCAACCTCAAACTTCAAGAAATATAGTTTTTAGTCATCCCTGTGTGTTGGAAGGATGAATCAGAGAGAGGCATCTTTGCGGAACATGCGTGAAAGTTAAGTAATTGTGGAAATCTATACATACAGAAATTGGGGAAAAAAATTAAAAATTAGAATGCTGGTGACACCGGAAATGTATCTTCTAGGAGCAACGTAATATTATTCAGAAAAGAGATGTGGGGAAAAGAGGCTGCGGCTGACCGAATTATATTAGCTCAGAAATGGAAACAAAATATTCTCCCAGGGATAAGTGATTGGGTGAGAAAATGGATGGATATGATATTGATGGATAAAGTATCCTGTCTGATTAAAGAGAAAACTGTCGATAAATTTGAGGAAGACTGGGATGTGTTAATATCTCGTTTGGAGAATGAATGGGGTGAACGGGTGACCGGAAATTGGAAGACATGAAAATAAATGTAGATAAGAATAATTAAATATACTTTATATTATGGAAGAAAAAAGGACTATAATGTTATAAAACTAGACTATCATAAGTATATCAAATTGGAATATACATATATATATGTAAATGTATATACACACACATATATACATACATATATATATATATCCATACATGTATTTGTTTCTTTTATATATTCTTTTAAAAGAAGACTTCTGCATTCTAGTCTTGTCGCCCAATTTAAAAAAAAATACAGAGAGAAAGAGAGATTTTCCACTTCTTCATATTCCTGGCAGGACTTCATACAAAGAAATATCAAAGGAGAGTATCGCATTTGGATTGGACTTCGCCTGTCGCACCCTCGGAAGACGTGGACTTGGGTAGATGGTTCATCATTCAATCACAGTTTGTGAGTATTTGCTTTGTGTCCACACACTGGAGTTATACTACTTTCATACCACTTTCAGTGTCCCGGTTGCAACTTATGGAATCCTAGGATCTGTAGTTCAGCAAGGTATTTTGAAATCTCTGCCAAAGACCTCCAGGGTCTCACTAAATTACAAATCATAGGATGGCGCCATGGCAACTTGAAAGTGGTATCAAACTGCCATAAACTATGTAGTGTGGACACGCTATTTGCCCATCCTGATGATCCTGTTATTACTTGAACTACATATTAAGAGAGATGCCGTAGGGATGGGTGACAATTTTATATGAAATCAAATTAAAGATTTCAGCCATAATGGCTCGGAGACATAGAGTTAATGCCTCTTTGCTATCAATGTTTTTAAAAAAATACACTGGTGATTCTGTTTTATTTTTAATAGGAACAAAAAGGAAACCAGCTACCCTTTTAAAATGTAAGTATCCCTTCCCTTCCATATTTAGCGAGCGCAGAGGAAAAATTCACTATATGGACAACTGTGGGAGGGTAGGGCCAACACAAAGCCCTACAGCAAAAATTTTAAATTATTTTCTTGCCCTCAATGCCAGTGCGGAGCATTTTTGATATGTGTTTAGGCCCCTTTGGGACATTTTAGGCTCAAAAGAGGCCTTTTTTCAAAACAAGGAGTGGCTGGAAGTTGTAGGAAAGGGCCTTTTCTTGACCTAAAAGGGCCCAGAAGGTTCCAGAATGTGGGTAAAAGCCCCCCAAACCCCATAGAGAGCATTTGGGGGGAGTTATTGGTATTTTTGTTATCTTGGGAGCCCTGAGGGCCACAAAATAAGCCCTTGGAGACCATATGTGGATCACAGCTCACATCTCGCTGCAGCAAACGTGCCAAATCCGATGCTGAAGCTTGTTTGGCTTCCCTCAACCTCACCAAAGATCTCTTCCTTGATCTCCACAGATTCGCGGCATCCCTTATTGAGGATGGAAATAGTTGCGGTGTGATCCAAAACGGGCAGGTTCGGTCGGAAATGTGCGTCGATGAATTTAAATGGATCTGTGAGATGGAGGGTCTCCAGATCTAACCAGCAATCTCAACAGGATCCATAATTTTATGTGACACCTTGCCTTTACTCTGGGAGAACAGGACTACAGACAAAATGTTTTTTTCCAAGCAAACAGATTCTTCCATCCCATCCCTTGCTTTCTGTTTTTAATGGATATTTTGCAATTCTTCCCACAGTCTTCCTCATGTGTGAAAGTCCCAGAATCTAACACCAACTTGGGACAAAAGTGGATTTATACAAAAGATTGGTGGACCTTTTCCCAGAATAGTCTGGAATAATCTGCCATCTTTCCGTCTTTCTTCTCAAATTTGTGACTCTCGGTCAGAAATCCAGTTCTGAACCTTGCCTCAAAACTATGCACGTGTCCGGAAAAAAAAATACATTTGAAGAAATTTTTATGTACTCCTCAGTCACTCAAATTCATACTTCTCACTTCATTTCTACATCGTGTATGAATGTTTACCTCTCACGCTCAGTTAGAAATTTATTTTTAAAGGGAAATATTGAAATTTTGCTTTGGGCCCTAGACATATTTCTTTCTTTTCCCGAAAGGGGAAAACCACAGATATGGTTGCCATATTCCCATTCTCCAAATCCAGGCAGTCCTGGAATTCTAAGTTGTTAATTGCTGTCAAATTGACTTCAACGGGGAATTAAATGGGGGAAAAGGTACGCGCATGTCTTCCTTCTGCGCGCATGATGCTCTCTCCTCCCGTTCCCTGGCCCTTTTGCCATTTCCGCACTGGACTATTATAGTGCTATTATTCCACTTTCAGCATCCTATGGAATCCTGGGGTTCGCAGTTTCGGGAGGGGCCGGTCACTGCAAACCCCAGGATTCCATAGGATGTTGAAAGTGGAGTAATCGCACTATAAGAGCGTAGTGCGGAAATGGCTTTTGTCCCGGCACGGAGAAGGAAGGCACGCGCGCCCAGGCAAAAGGCAAGGGAATGGGAGGAGGAAAATTGGTGGAAAGGCACAAGGGCTTCACAGATAATCAAATTTGCAAAGGCCGAACCTGTCAATGTGGAGGAGGACTGTATATATGTGTATATGTGTGTGTATATACATGCACGTTTTTATTTATTAATTTTAACGCAATATAACATCAAACACAAACTGGCATTTTAAACATGAACTAAAATTGCAATACAATGTTTCAACACTAACTAACTTACTAAACCAAACTTTCCTTTCCAAATGAAAGAGGAGAGATTTAAAAAGAGAGGGGGAAATATATTTTATCAGCACAGAGCCAACCAACTAAATAACCTGTCTAGAATTACTAGCGACCGTATCCAAATTATTCTACTGTTAGATATCTCATTGCTCAAAAAAGCCCATTCCAGTTCATTTCCAGAGATGGAACGGTCACCCAAGCTGGATGATCTACTGATTTAATGGTTTGATCATCCATTATTTGCTCAGCTTGGGTGACCTGTTGTATTTGAGCTGGTTGGTCCATTTATTTCTCAGGTTGGGCGATCCATGGCAAATAAGCTGGAGAATACAACGGCTTCCCAAATTGGGTGGTCACATTTAAACTGCATGATCATCCACGTTGAATGATCTATTGGATCTGAGTTGGATGATTTTTTGGTTCCCTAGGTTGTGGGATCTCTTTTACTTGAGTCCGGTGATCCTTTAGTGGCCCAAGCTGGACAATCCATGGCCACTGGGTTGGATGAGCCATGAGTTTAGCCAGTTGGATGATCTACAGCTATTGAGTTATGAAATCCATTGCTTCCCCAAGTTGGATGGTCCACCAACTTGGATGGACCAAGGCATTTGAGTCAGACAATCTATTTCTTTTCCCAGTTGGACGATCCATTGCAATCTTCACTCCTGACACACAAGATTGGTGTAGGCCAAGAGGACCCGTCTTCCCCAGGGGCGCCCTGGGCTACTCCTGCCTCATGGTGTAGCTCTGGATGGCCGTCTGAAAGAAGGCGGCTGTGTTCCGCTCCGGGTGGAAGAAGATCACGTAGCACTTGGGTCCAAAGTAGCCCACGCAAAGATTGAACAAGTTGGAGAGCATGACAGCCGTGTCCACTTTATTCATCACTAACCCTTCGGAGACGGACATGAAGAGGAAGAGGATGACCCAATAGGTGAAGTAGCTGGTCATGCATACGGTGATGTACTTGGCTTCGTTGTAGTTCTTGGGCAACGCTTTCCCCATGTAGGCAAAACAGAAGCAAAGAAAACACAAGACCATCTCAACGGCGTTGTTCAGAACCATGGAAGCTCTGTAGTCTGTTGTGCACATCAGAAGGAGGACCGACGGATCGTTTCTGACCGTGGTTTGGACAGGTTTTGGAGGGTAGAGGGAGAGGTTGATCCCCACAATGACCATCTTCACCGCAAAGGCGGTGGCGACAAAAACCTGCTGCCCGTTATACTTCTTCCAAAGGTCATAAGCTCTGGGCAGCCGGGCAGCCATCTTGAAGATGCAAATGATCTGGAAGGACCGGATGGTGATGCAGGCCACGCAGAGGGTGAAGCAGAGACTGAAGGCCGTCTGGCGGCCGATGCACCTGAGCACCGTCAGCTCGCCGATGTAGAAGCAGACGCTGCAGAAGCCGGCGGCGAAGGAGGCGATCATGAGGAAGCAGAGCCAACCGCCGGCGGAGCGCACCACGGGGGTGTCAAAATGGTGGACGAATGTCACCAGAACCCCCAAGGTGGTCAAGAGCCCGAGCGAAGCAAAGGACAGGAGCACGATGGAGACGGGGTCGTCCCAGGAGAGGAACACCTCCGACTTCATGAAGCACTCCTCCTGGCCCGCGCTCGACCACGTGTTGGGCGGACAGCTCTGGCAGCCGAAGAGGTCTAAAGAGGAAGACAGAGCAAAGGCGGAAGTTAGGCTGGCGAGGGGGCTGGCCGCGCACAGAGGTGTGTCAAAGTTGACTCTGGAGACAAAACAAGCAGCAGCCTTTATTAAACCCACACACACGGAGAACCCCTTCAAGAGAAGGAGTTCTCACTATCCCGAGGAAGCATTTTCGTTTCCGTCGTCTTGACAGCGAAGCTCTGAGAACTTCCCCAAATCCTTTCTGACCAATCCTGCTCATTAAGGACACAATTATCTGCTAAAAAAAACCTTTTGATTTTTATCTCACCTGTTTTGGCTTTGCCTTCCAGTCGTATCTGACTTACGGGGACGCTATCACGGGGTTTTCTGCGGCTGAGAGTGTGTGATGCGCCCAAGGTCGCCCAGGGAGGCTTTTTCCCTTCGAGGCAGCCTCAAAATATTTTAAATCAGTGGTTCTCAACCTGGGGCCCGGGGACCCCTGAGGAGGGTCTCCATAGGTCAGTTTTCAATGGGGAGAGACATGATGGTTAGAAAGAACTTCCCCTACCAGCGGCACTTTGTTCCTGTGTACTTTCAAGTCACTTCTGACTTATGGCAACCCTGAAGTGAACCTATCATGGGGTTTTTTGGGCACAATTTGTTCAGAGGGAGTTTGCCTTTGCCTTCTTCTGAGGCCAAGAGAGTGTCACTTGGCCAAGGATGCCCAGTGTCCGAGCACAGATTTGAAGCCTAGACTCCAGAAGCCTGTAATTAATAAATATTTGAACAACAAATTGTATTTACAGGGGGTCCTTGGTAAAGCAAAGCTTAAGGACCACTGTTTTAAATGAATTCTTTTTTCACACACACACAGTACCACTTTTGTTGAGGAAAGTCCCGGCTTCACACTCCTTGCACATGAAGCAGCAAGCGAGGGATCCCACCACCAATCTCTTCTGCCCTGGCCCGCATTCCTCGGAACAGATGGACTTGGGGGGCTGCCGAAGAAGAAAGAGAGACAAATTTAGAAGCCTGGCATCTTGTCTCTGGGTTTATGTGGGTGTCTGGATGTAGCGTCATACTCCCCGATGTATTACAGAGCCAAACCAGGGCGTGCGTGGCCAAGTAACCTCAGAGTGTGAGGAAGATGGCAAAGGCTACGAACGGGGAGGCTCACCGCGCCGTCTGCCGTGTGCCAGGTGATGTCCTCGGCGAAAACGTGCAGCTCTTCCTGCAGGGAGTTATAGCTGGCGATGGTCCTGAAGAATTTTTCCGGGTCATCCCACTGCCACTGGACCACCTCGAAGCCGTTTGGAGGCCGGCCTCTCTCGTCAAAAGTGATGGTAGTGTTCAGCAGGCTGAAGTTCACCTGTCCCGCCTCCCTCAGCAGCTACGGAGAGAGAAAAGGGAGAGAAAGTTGTTGGTGGCGTCAGTGCTTGCAAGTCAAAGTTCCAAACGACCTTGACAGATTGCAAGGCTGGGCCAAAGCCAACAGAATGAATTTCAACAGAGGTCCTGCGCTTAGGCAGAAAAAATGGAATGCACAAATATAGGATGGAGGACGCGTGGCTGGACAGCAGTACGTGCGAAAGGGATCTCGGAGTCTTGGTGGACGACAAGCTGAACGTGAGTCAGCAGTGTGATGTGGCAGCCAAGAAAGCCAATGCGATTCTTGGTTGCATGGACAGGAGAATGGTTGTCTAGATCAAGGGAAGTAACAGTACCACTTTATTCTGCTTTGGTTAGACCTCATCTGGAAACCTGTGTCCAGTTCTGGGCACCTCATTTCAAGAAGGATATCGACAAGTTGGAGCGTGTCCAGAGGAGGGTGACCAAAACCGTGAAGGGTCTGGAAGCCATGAAGCCCTGTGAGGAGTGGCTTAGGGAGCTGGGGATGTTTAGTCTGCAGAAGAGAAGGTTAAGAGGGGACAGGATAGCCATGTTTAAATATTTGAAGGGATGTCATGCAGAGGAGGGAGCGGGCTTGTTTTCTGCTGCTCCAGAGACCAGGACAAGGAGCAATGAATTCAAGCTGCAGGAAAGGAGAATCCGCTTGAACCTCAGGAAGAACTTCCTGACAGTCAGAGCTGTCCGGCAGTGGAATATGGTGCTGCCTCCATGGAGTGTGGTGGACTCTCCTCCTTCTTTGGAGGTTTTTAAGCAGAGGCTGGATGGCCCTCTATCACAGGGAGGGCTTTGATGGGGGTTCCTGCAGGGCGGAAGGGGGTTGGACTGGATGGCCCCTCTGCTCTTTTCCAGCTCTTTGATTCTATGATTCTAAGTCATTTTCAACTCACAGTGAGCCTAAAGCAAACCAATTATGGAGTTTTCTTGGCACGATTGACTCAGGGGTAGCTTGCCAACATTGCCTTCCTCTGAGGCTGAGAGTGTGTGACTCACTCCAGGGCACCCAGTGGGTTTCTGTGCCTGAGCAAGGATTTGAACCGCAGTCTACCAGAGTTCCAGTCCAACACTCACACAGTTAAAATATGCTTCGTCATATAAGTCCATCAAAATGGTTTAGAGAGCTCAGTTCAGACACCAGCCTCCCTCCCTCTACTCCTTTCAGAGGGAAATATGAAAGGAAGTTGAGACAGTGTGACTTCTGTGGACCCCATCAGTAATCAGGTCAGGAGGGCAAGTCATGTTCTCTCAGCCTCAGATTAAGGCCAAGGCAAACCCCTCTTGCCAAAAAACCCGGTGATAGGTTTGCCTAAGGGGGGGTCGTAAGTTGGAAATGACTTGATGACACATAGGAACAAACCTGGGGTTGGAGTTAGCAGGTGGCTTAAGTCTCTCAAAGCAATTACAATTTTGCAAACACCCCCCCAGAACCTCAATTTCCCCCCCAAGTGCAGTGCGCGTGCACACGCACACACACACACACACACACACACACACACTCAGACACACACGTGCGCCATTCACCTGCCAAGGGTAAACCTTTTGTTTGTGGCATCTGGTCTCGTTGCAGCCCAGCAAGGCGTGCAAAGCGTGAGCAAGGACGTAGACCGAGGAGTAGACGTTGAAAGTGATGCGATCCCCAAGAGCCCGGAGCCTGTCGTCGAAGTGCGAAGCCACTGAGAGACAACTGTCGCATTCTTGGTTGCACGTCAGGTGGGCGGCCTTACCGTCCGTCGGCCCCGACCTGTGTTGGAATTGGTTCAGTCCCGGGATGGGAACGTCCCGCACGGCCACGCCAAGGATGGTACCGATGCTCGAAATGTTGGCTATGTCGTAAATGATCGGGTCGGTGGCCCAGGAGTCGATGGCGATCCACACGAGGCCCGTGATGCTCTGGCGGATGGCCTCCCGGAAGAAGACCCGGAGAGGCACCTCTGTGCTTAAGACGACCACCACTTTGGCAGAGCTCCTGTTGATCCGGGCAATGAGGTCCATGAACTGTTGCAGGTCGGCAGCGCTCGGGGTCTCTTCGCCCAGCTCTGGGACCGGAATGGTCTCCTGGAAAGCAACGCAGACCTCCAACGCCTGGTTTTTAGAGGGTAAGAAAAATCTGTTACCTTGGCCTCCTCCCACAATTCACATTTTTGAAAAACTTCAGCTTCATTCACTCTAGAATGTGCAATGCTGGGGATTTTGGTCCACTCCTTAGGAACAAACTAAAACCCAAATTTGCCCCTCATCCCAGTGATACCAGTCAAACTGAACAAGAACAGCCCTTTCTAGCATGGAGGAGAATGAGGGGCTCTTATCTAAGTACATGCAGGAATCTCTTCTTATCATTCCAAGACCCAACGTGGATGTCTGAAATCACAGATAGTACTGAGACCTCTAGTTTGGCAAGGACCATAGGGAGACTTCATACTATAGGACAGCGATGTAGAGTCAAGTCAATTGACTCGCATTCAAGTCACTTCAGTAACTCAACTTGGACTCGACAAGGCAATGAATGACACATAGAATCCTAGAGTTGGAAGAGACCCCAAGGGCCATCCAGTCCAACCCTCTGCTATGCAGGAATGCACATCAAAGCTCCCTTTGACAGATGGCCATCCAGCCTCTGCTTAAAAACCTCCAAAGAAGGAGACTCCACCACACTCCATGGAGGTAGCAGATTCCACTGCCGGACAGCTCTGACCGTGAGAAAGTTCCTCCTGAGGTTAAGGTGGAATCTCCTTTCCTGCAGCTTGGATCCATTGCTCCTTGTCCTGGTCTCTGGAGCAGAGGAAAACAAGCCTGTTCCCTCCCTGACATGACATCCCTTCAAATATTTAAACATGGCTATCCTGTCCCCTCCTAACCTCCTCTTCTGCAGACTAAACATCTCCAGCTCCCTCAACTGCTCCTCAGAGGGCTTCCAGACACTCCACGATTTTGGTTGCCCTCCTCTGGACACGCTCCAGCTTGTCGACTTGATTTGTGACTTGTATATTTTTAGGGACTGACTTGCTGCCTTTGGTTTAATGACATAACCCGTTCTTCCAGAAACTCTGTGACTTTGAACAATGCTGCCATCTCTTTTCGCCTACTGGCCATGTGAAGATTTGTCCCAAGCCCAAAGCATGGGTGCATTTCTTGGAGGGGAACAGCAAAGGCAAGACTTGCCCCTGGAATGCAGAGTGCATCTCTCAGAGGGAACAGCAAATGTGTTAGGCAAAGGGCTTGAGAAGGAAGGATCCTTCCTTCTAAAGCTTTTGAAGCTACCGTAATGGGGAGTTAGGAGGATCCAATTCCCCATTCCCAAAAAACCCTTCATCTTTGGAAGTGGGATGCAAGAAGGATCCTTTTTCCACCTTCCAAAGCTGCAGAATCCTTTATGCCCAGTTACGGAAAACCCTCCAGCTTGGGGAATGTGGAGTAAAAGGATCCTACTCCCCACTTCTGAAGCTGATGAAGAAGATGAAGAAGGGAAGAGGAAGAGGAGGAGAAGATCCATAAAGCATTATACGGTTTGACTGCAGACAATCTGGAAGACTGTATCTCCTGATATGAGTCTGCCCAAGGGTTAAGATCTGTTGGGGAGACCTTTCTCCTGGTCAAGCCTGGCCATCACAGGCTTGATTGTGAGGACACAGGAGAGGGCCTTCTGGGTGGCTGCTCCTAAGCTGTGCACTCTCCTCTCTTGCCAGGCTAGGCTGGCCCCCCGAATCTGCTCTCTTTCTGCCAGCAGGAAAAACTGGCAGAAGACCTCCCACAATTAGAAGCTCGTACAAATACAGAAGTAGAAAAACCCCTGTAAATCAGCGGATCCCTTTCTGCTTCAGTTAGCTCCTTCTGTTGTCATTCTGTCCCTTTAGGTCATTTCTGGCTTATGGTGACCCCTATCACAGGGTTTTCTTAGCAAGATTTGTTCAAGGAGTGGGTGCCTTTGCCTTCCCGTGAGGCTGAGAGGGTGCGACTTGCCCAAGATCACCCAGTAGGCTTCCATGGCTGAGTGGAAATTCAAACCCTGGTCTCCAGAGTCCTAATCTAACGCTCAAACTTGGCTCAAACCACACTGGCTCTGCACCCAAACAGAATGCCCGCACGGCCCCCAAATTGGCTGAAATGAAATTCTGTGCCTCTGAATGCCGATGCCCCAATTTGCTGAGCAAAAGCTGCAGGTTCGCCTGGCCGTATTCGTCTCTGCTGGAGATGACGATGACCCAATTCCACTGGAAGTACTTCAGCAGCTTCAGGAGGATGACGATCTGCCGCTCCATGCTTGGGATGGTGCGGAAGGTGACGGGGAAGCTGTTGCGGTCGCCGAGTTTCTTCGTGGTTGTGCTGTAGATGATCTGGAGAGCAAGGAGAGGAGATTCGTCACCGAGCTTTGTCACTCCGGCGTGGTTTTAAATCAGAGACTGGGGGACACATCGGCCCCCACGGGGTTCCTGGGGGGCCAGACCCTCCGCCAGACCCACTTCCACACCCAAAAAATCACCCCCCAGTGCCCTCTAAGGGACACAAAGGGGCATTTCCAACATGGGCTGGCCCTTCCTCGGCCACTGTAGGCTCAGGAGAGGCCTTTTTTTAAAATTATATTTTTATTACGAAAGAATAAAGAAAAAATAACAATACATAATAGTGTCTACAGTTATCTATCTTTTCATACCCCACTTTCCACCAGCCTTTCCAATAGTCTGATTTCTTGTGTGTTCGTTAATTCTAATAAAATGCTCTGTTTAATTTTAAACCGGAGTCCTCTCTACAGTTAGCACTGGGATACATAGTCAGGAGGATCTCGCCGTTACCCTCCTCTCATGCACCTCCTTTGAACTATAGTTTCCACAAATTCTAAGGAGATGCTGGCATTGCAGGTGGACCCCAATGTCCTCCACCTGTTAGGGTAACATTTGGGGTAGGGGGAGTCCATTTGGCCAAAGTTTCAAGGGGAAAGACCTTTCCCGGCCAATTCGGAGCTCGCCCACCAACTGCGCACAGATCAGGAACGAGTGCGACAGCTCTGAGATTTCAGATCCAGCCCTGTCAAGCTTGGGGGCAACCCTAAAATTAAATACATAAATATCTGTGGCCCTGACATGTCTTTTGAGGGAGATGGAGTCCAAAAGAGGACATACTGTCCACCGTATGGGACTGATGCCCTCCCGTGCCTCTCCGTTTGGTCCCAGGGCTTTCACCCTCCTTCCTCCAGAAGGTTTCCCGTCCAACTCACCTGCGGCACCAGGAACTGGCTCAGGAGGTAAGCGGCGGTGATGGCTGTTGGGGACGAATCGGGGCCGATCACGGCCACCACCCGGGTCTCCATGTTGGTGTAGTTCCTCCTGATCTCAATCTGGGACTGGTTGTCGGAGAGCACATAGAAGAGCGGGTGGATGATGTTGGTGTGGTGGCAGACATCGAGGATCTCGTACCCCAAGGAGACCCCCGGCAGGAGGAGGCTGGAGTTGTTGATCTCTTCCACCGCAAAGCGCATGGCCTGGAGGTTGACGTAGCCACTTACCTTCATAGGGTGCCTGGGAGAAGCCAGAGAGGCAAGCGGACAACGATGTTCCTTTTTTCTATTTTTCAGACTACGGCTCCCAGAAATCCCCAGCAGATGGTAGCCCCCCAAAATTAGCTTTCCCCAAGGTTTAAACTCTTGATTAGAGGGGCTCAGCAGACCCCCATCAGCCTCTGATAAATTTCTCTTAAATGCTTCTACCACTGTTCATAAAAAAATCTGATTAGTATTAGTATTAATATTAGTATTATTAATTTCAATGCGTATCCTGGTTTTTCCCCCCAAAATGGGATCCAAAATAGCTGCTATTGATTGTTACTGTTGTTGTTGTTGTAGTTATCATCATCATTATTTTATAATTATTATATTATATTGTTATATTATATATGATATATTATTATATATATCATTATTTTCAATATTTATATTTTCAATTTATAGCCTGTTTTTCCCCCAATATGGGATCCAAAGTTGCCTCTCCCCCAGAAAATTCCTTGTGGAAACTTTTTAAATGAATGGAAAAAAAAAATCAGGCAGAAATGTATCTGGTTTTTTAAACATGCAATGGAACAAAATTTGTCAGAGACAAATGCAAAATTCTACATTTATGCCACAAGAGCTGAATGTGCAGGTGTGGGATTGGGGATGCTTGGCTTGGCAGTAGCGCACGCGGAAAGGACCTTGGGATTATTGTTGATGATAAATTGAATGTGAGCCAGTGTTGTGACGGTGCAGCAAATGCAGCAAATCAGATTTTTAGGCTGTGTTAGTAAAATCATACTTTTCTGGGCTCGGATCTGAATCCGGAAGGATACGCTCAAGCTATGCATCTGAGATTTCAGTGGGACTGTAACCTCATCCGGCGCATGCTGAATCCCTCTTCCCCGATCTGCCTTATGACTGATCAGGAACGTCTCTGTCAAGTCGGCATTAAGTTAATTTAAGAAAATGCAACATGGACTTCGATTTAGTGGGGTGTTGTTGAAGAAAGCCAACCCATACTCCCCACCTGATGCCCAAATTTAGATTGATGCCCCAGCTCCGGTCTGCTTTTGCTTCTCTGAAACGTCTCTCCCCACGGCACTTACTTTTTACAGATAGGCACCTGTGCGTGGATGAGGAAAGGGGTGCCCACGGCTTCACTGTGCAGGGAGAAGAGCCCCCCTAGCATATAATCCCCCTCCAGGTGGAAGTTAGAAGAAGGGGTGGTCTCCGAGGCCGCCACGGCCACCAAGGCTCCGAGGCAGGTGGCCACCACCGCTCCGGCGAGCCCCATGCTCCTGCGTTCTCCTCTGGCATCAAGGTGGCTTGGGCTCCTCTGAGCTGTTTGGAGCACCCACCGGCTCCTTTGCATAGGTGTCGGAGCCCGACTCATTTGCCTGGAGCCAAATCTCCCTCCACGGCTGGCTGGAGCTCCGCAAGAGACAACCGACGTCCCGCGGAGGCGGGAAGGGGACCACAGCCTCGAGATGCAGGCGCATTTCCATCTCGGGTTGTTGTGCTTCCCCCTGGATGGGCTCGCTCTTTCGGCATGCCAAGGGGGACCCTGGTTGGCAGGTTTAATCCGGCCTCTTTGAGGCTATGATCCAGCCCTGCCAGGGGTCTGAATCTGGCTTTAATGTGGCCCAACCTGGGACACAAGCTAGCCCAATCGGGAGTCTTGATCTGGAATGCAGGTATAATCTGGTCCGGTTGGTGCCATAATCCAACCAAATCAGAGGTCTTAATGTGGCCTAAAGGTTTAATCTGGCCTAATTGAGGACCACAGTCTACCCCAACCAGGGCTATTTCTGCACGACACTCTTATAGCGCGATGATTCCACTTTCAACCTCCTATGGAATCCTGGGGTTTGCAGTTCCGGATGAAAGTGGAATCATCGTGCTATAAGAGTGTCGTGCGGAAATGTCCCAGGAGTCTTAAACTGGCCTGCAGGTTTAATCCAGCCCGACCAGGAGTTTTAAACTGGCCCGCAGGCTTAATCCAGCCCAACCAGGCGTCTTAATCTGTCCAGGTTTAACCTTTCCTATTTCTGTCCCGATGAATCCTCTGTCATTCCACTGTTCCATCTGCTTTTACAATGTCCCGGTTTCTGTTTCCTCCTCCCGCTTTCGCCCTTTGTCCTCAATTGGCTTCAATTGCTGTATAGTCCTCCAAACTGAGCTCAAAGTAGAGGCTGCGGATGCTGAAGGCGACACCCCCCCCCCATCTTTCATTGAGAGGCAGAAACACGAAGCTCAGGGCCGGTTGGATAATAAACGCTGGCCAAATGTGCACAAATGAAGCAGCTGTGGCCTTGGAGGAGCTGCTGATAAATATCCCGGCAGCTTTGTCCGAGCCTTAGTGCTGACAACTGGCTTATCCGGTTGACTGGCAGCACTCTTTCACATTCCCATCTTGGCTTGATCACGGACTGGCTGTGTTTTGGACTATGTTTAATTTTTCTTGGCTGCTGTACCTGGACTTCTCGCCCTGCTAATACAACCTCCGGAGCATCCTTCCTCTTGCTTGGCCAACCCGGGACTGACCTGGACTGGAGCGATTACTCGACTGCTCTTACACACCAACAACCTAAACTTTGTGAGGACCGACTTATTGAGCCAAGTTCGTTTAACGTGGAAGGGACTGAGAAGCGACATGGTCGCTGTTTTTTAAATATCTAAAGGGTTGTCATGTAGAAGACGGAGGGACCTTGTGTTCTGCTGCTCCGGAGACTCGGGGCCTTTCCACACCACATAACTATTGCACTATGATTCCACTTTAACTACTGTGGCTGCCTCCTATGGAATCCTGGGGTTTGTAGTCCCGGGAGGTACGGGACCTCTGGCTGAGAATCCTAAATATCCCTCCCTAAACTGCAGATCCCACGACTGCACAGAGCAGAACCGTGGCAATTAAAGTGGAATTGCGGTGCAATAGTTATAGCAGTGCGGAAAGGTCCTAGGACACAAACCGGTGGGTTCAAATGACAAGAGATTCCACCCCAAAAATGAGGGAGCATTTCTTGACTGTCGGAGTTGCTGAGCAGTGGAACAGGCTGGATTGACAGCTATTCAAAAGAGCTGTGTTTGCGGAAGTCTAGAAATCCCAGTCAACCCTGTCTCTCTCGCACCCACACCCCCCCGTCGCCACGTTCTTTTTCACCCCTCCACCCAAACCATGCGTTTTCTGAGCCAAATCAGGCTCTGTCTGAGATTTGGATGAAAAAGCTGTTTGCATCTAATTTGTCTGAATGCCAGCCCTAGTTTTTTCTTTTTCTTTTTACAGCTAGATCTGTTGCACTTTGAGGAAGCAAGCAGATACAAAATCTATTTTTCATCTGGTGACACCAGTTGTTTTTGTAGAGGATAATTTCCTGGATGGTTCGGGACTACAGCTCCCAGCATCCCTATAAGACAAGGCTCATGAGAGTTGTTGCCTAAAGTAAAGGAACTTTTCCCCAAGTCCTCCCCCTGCTTAAAAACCTCCAAAGAAGGAGACTCCACTACACTCCATGGAGGCAGCAGGGAATTCCACTCTCAAACAGCTCTTATCCTCAGGAATTTCTTCCTAAGGTTTAGGTGGAATCTCTTTTCCTGAACTTCGAAGCATTGCTCCACGTCCTAGGCTCTGGAGCAGCAGAAATTTTGCTATCTCCAGGGGTGGTGGTCCTGGAACCAAATGCTAGCAGACACCAAGCACCCACTGTACAAGCGTTTGCCAGATTGCTTTACAATATATTGTATTTTTATTATTATTTTATCTGTACAATTTGTTTAGCAACGGCAAGGTATAGTTTTCTCATTCCTTCCTTGCCTTTGAGTTTGGGTGTCTATACATATATTTTAGACGGTATGCTTACCATTTTGAGGTTGTTTTGCTTGTAAAGCACCATGTACATCAATAGCGTTAAATTAATTTAATATTTTTAATTTTTATTTTTACTAGAAAACCAACCCTACCTGCATTTGAATTATAAATGAACAAGTTATGACACACTAACAGTAATTTTAAAAAATCCAGTCATGTTATTCTAAATATCATCGATGGAGACGTGCAGCTTTGACCAAACACGATTGTAGCTGTATTGCTACAACTTATTACAACCGATATATGTCCCAATTTATTAAAGTGTGTCCCCAATTATAAATTTCTATCGCAACCGATATATGTCCCAATTTATTAAAGTGTGTCCCCAATTATAAATTTCTATCGCAACCGATATATGTCCCAATTTATTAAAGTGTGTCCCCAATTATAAATTTCTATCGCAACCGATATATGTCCCAATTTATTAAAGTGTGTCCCCAATTATAAATTTCTGTCGCAACCGATATATATCCCAATTTATTAAAGTGTGTCCCCAATTATAAATTTCTGTCGCAACCGATATATGTCCCAATTTATTGAAGTGTGTCCCCAATTATAAATTTCTGTTGCAACCGATATATGTCCCAATTTATTGAAGTGTGTCCCCAATTATAAATTTCTATCGCAACCGATATATGTCCCAATTTATTAAAGTGTGTCCCCAATTATAAATTTCTGTCGCAACCGATATATATCCCAATTTATTAAAGTGTGTCCCCAATTATAAATTTCTGTCGCAACCGATATATGTCCCAATTTATTGAAGTGTGTCCCCAATTATAAATTTCTGTTGCAACCGATATATGTCCCAATTTATTAAAGTGTGTCCCCAATTATAAATTTCTATCGCAACCGATATATGTCCCAATTTATTAAAGTGTGTCCCCAATTATAAATTTCTGTCGCAACCGATATATATCCCAATTTATTAAAGTGTGTCCCCAATTATAAATTTCTGTCGCAACCGATATATGTCCCAATTTATTGAAGTGTGTCCCCAATTATAAATTTCTGTTGCAACCGATATATGTCCCAATTTATTGAAGTGTGTCCCCAATTATAAATTTCTGTCGCAACCAATATATGTCCCAATTTATTGAAGTGTGTCCCCAATTATAAATTTCTGTCACAACCGATATATATCCCAGTTTACTAAAATATGTCCGCAGCTACAAGTTTCTATTCTATTTGCACTTCCCACTGTCCTTTGTTGGGTTTTCACTGTACTCTACGCCGGCTCCTCTATTTTCCCATACACAAGGACTATAAATATTTCAGAATAATTCATTTTTAGATTATCTGTTGGATATGATAATAACCATAACAATAATCATAAAATATCTGGTGACTGCAAGACCCCAAGTTCAGGCCAGGTCTCCCCGAAAGTGGCCGCCCAGCCCTTCCTCGTACCGGAAGCTGCTGGATAGAAATTTCAGGAAACCTTTTGCTGGTTCAGAGCGAGCGTGTTTCTTCCGCCCAGCCCAGCTGTTTGGATTCCAGCAACCCATTTGCATCGATTTCCCTTCTTGTCCGCGTCGGAGCAGCCAGGTGGAACCGAGCATTTGGAGACGGGGCAGGCGACGCGCTGCCCGTGAACCCGGAGCTCGGAAAAGTTCCTTTGGGGGAACTTTTCCAATGGGGCTTATGGGAGACGCGGTCCGAAACAAAGGAACTTCTCCAACCGCGCTTTGGTTCTGTCCACAGCACGGCTAGTTTGTTCAACTAGGCGCAATTCCTTAGACCAGACACCTTGGAGAGCTCCTGCCAGTCAATATTGAGCTGCCCTTGCTTAAACCAATTGCCTATTTTCCCAAACGTCATGAAAATAATTCTGAATTTTTGGATATCCAACCCTGCATAGCAGGGCCTTCTCAGCAATGGCCCCCCACTTTGGATCTGCCATCTGCTAGAAAGACTGGATTTTCCTCCCTGCTTCACGCACCTTTTGTGTTTTAAGCATCAAATAAAAAAATAATAATAATCAATATTAGGACTTTGTTTCTCCTGATACCTGTTTTCATTGCTACTGTTGTATTTTAGCAGCCAGCTGCAAAGACTTATTTTGGGCGCTTAAAAATCCTTTAAAAAAATTAGGATGGTTAATTTTCCCTTTTATTTCCGATGGCCCAAAATCCTGTGTTTGGGGTGGGGGCCCTTCACGAAGACAGCAACGTGTGCATCGCACAGACGGTGTGTTTGCTTGTTTTACAGAAAAATGTACGACTAAGTAAAATGAGATCAGTATAGGTTGAGTTATCCTTTACTCGGAAACCCAAAAATCTCCAAAAAAATGGAACTTTTTGCCACCAGCTGCCTGCTTCCGCCTTCCAGGATCGTTCTCGCTCTGGGGCTGAGAGTGTGTGACACGCCCAAGGTCACCCCATGAGCATTGTATTCTGAAATAAAATATTTTAAAAAAATAAAATCCAAAATACCACACATCTCTGGTCTCGAACTTTTCCAATAAGGGAGGCTCAACCTGTATTTTCGAGGAGGACACATGCTTTTTAATTATCTATTTGCGGATTGGCCGCCCCGCATGCCAGGAATTTCAGCTGGCCCTTGTTGCTGGCTGGAAAACCTTGCACCGCTCCTGCCAAGGACCTTGTTGCAACTTCCAAAACTCCTTCCTGGGGGCTGGGGGTGCACTTAGCAAAGCTTCCTCCTTCCCATTCTGTCACATTACCAAGGGCCGCTCCTAAATTTGAGGCTCTGGCCCAGAAATCTCAGGGGCTGGGATGATCCTGCCTTAGGGCCATCCACACTACTCAGTTACAGCGCTATGATTCCACTTCAACTGCCCTAGTTCCATGCTGTGCAATCCTGGGACGTGGGTTATAAGGAATCTCTCAGCCAGATGAGGCCTAGAACCCAGCAAACTATACATTCCAGGAGTCCATAGCATGGTGCCGTGGCTGTTAGAGTGGAACCATCGCGCTATAACTCTGCAGTTTGAACTCTCCTCCACCTATTCCACCTCTAACCCAGCCTCCCCCAGCAAAGGCTAGGCAGTGCCCATACGCATGCGCGGAGAAATGGGAATTCGCATGCGCTTTGGACTTGTCTTTGAGGGAAGAACGAAGACTCCAAAGATTCCGCTCTTCTCTTTCATTTTGCCTTTCTTTTCTTCTCCTTTCTCCCTCCCCGAGCCCTTAAGGACAATAATATTTTCATCGGGCTGCGTTGGTGGGCAGCAGCTTAATGTTTGTCCACTTTTTTCCCTCCCAAAATTTTTAAAAATGGCGACTTCCAAAGTGAACCCGGAATCATATACGCGTGCAACTGGGTCTCTCTCTAACATCTTCTTATCTCTGCGGCACAGTCTCCTGAGCAAGGGACCCGCCCCGCAAGCGGACAAAAAAAGCTCCCGCCCCCTTTCACTCTTCGCGACGCGGTTGCGTCACTTCGATGCCAATCATTTGCATTTCCTTTGTTTTTCCCCTTCCTCCTCTGCTTGTTGATGCGCCGCTCTGGCTCGGTCATAGAGGCGCGGCTGGGGGCCTTAAGGCGCATGCGTGAGCCGCCCACTCCTCTTTGCCCGGCGTTGGGAAGGGGCCAGAAGCGGGAGAGGGGCTGCGGGGGGACCATGGCGGCGGGGCCGTGCGGGGCCGGGGCGGCGGCGGCGGCTGCTGCTGCTGCTGCTGCGGGGAGAGGGAGAGCCGCACCCCGGAGGAGCTGGTAAGGGCCGGGGGCGGGGGGGCCTCATGGTGCGGGGAAGGGCGGGTTGGTGAAACCAGACTGAGCCCCCACCCCAGGGCCTGGACCCCGTTGTTTTCGTCCCAGCTTGGCCCTGGGGTAGTCTAAGGCAATGGCGGAGTGGGTGGGTGTGCCTCTGAGCATGCACAGAGTGCTGTCCCTTTCACTCCCTGAAGCCCTCTGAGCATGTGCAGAGTTGCCTTTCCTTTTGGGTCCCTGCAAGCCTTTGAGCATGTACAGAGTTGCTTTCCCCTTCAGTCCCTGCAGCCTTCTGAGCATGGGCAGAGTTGCTTTCTCTTTGGATTCCTCCAGTCCTTGAGCATGTGCAGAGTCGCCTTCCTCTTCAGTCCCTGCAGCCCTCTGAGCGTGGGTGGAGTTGCTTTCTCTTTGGTTTCCTGCAGTCCTTTGAACATGTTCAGAGTTGTTTTTCCTATCAGTGCCTGCAGCCCTCTGGGGATGGACAGAGTTGCGTTCCCTTTGGGTCCCTGTAAGCCTTTGAACATATGCAGAGTTGCTTTCCTTTTCAGTCCCTGAAGCCCTCTGAGGATGTACACAGTAGCTTTCTTTTTGTGTCCTTGCAGTCCTTTCAAAATGCAGAGTTGCTTTCCCTTTCAGTGCCTGCAGGCCTCTGAGCATGTGTGGAGTTGCTTTCCCTTTAGGGCCCCGCACCTCTCTGAGCATGGACAAGGTTACTTCCCTTTTCAGTTTGTGAAGCCGCCTGAGGAAATGCAGAATTACTTTAGCTTTGGGTCCTGCAGTCCTCTGAACATGTGCAGAGTTGCTTTCCTTTGAGGCCCCTGTAACCCTCACAGGCCCACTGAGGAAAACGCTAGAGGTCAAAATGTTCAGGCTGATAACATCAAGCCTGTTCACTGTGTGTTTGTAGGTGTAAAACATCTGTCTGCTTGGCGCAATAGTTCCTAGTCTGAGTTCCTTAGATGTTGTTGGACTACAACTCCCATCAGCATGGCCAGTGGTCAGCGTAGTCCAGTGTCCCCTCACCTCCCCACTGGCCCAGATGGCTCTGAATCCCTCTCTAAAAATGAAGACGGCAAAATTTCTGTTCTAAGAATTTTTGTTTTCAGGGATTTTTGTATCTTTTGGGGTTCACCTAGTGTGTGTTGGGGGTACCACTGATAAAGCTCAGCTGTAAAAAGTCGAAATGCACGTGAAATTTAAACTGCAGGGGGGCTGAGCGAATGGAGGGCTCCCTCGGGACCAAGTTTGGGACAAGCTCTGTGTCTGAGAATGAGTCAGACTGGCAGAACTGAGCAGTGATTCATTTCTCACGCAGTGGAGAAGGGGATCGGAAGGAAACAGACCCAGATGTGAAGCAGGGCTTGGGTGGGGTCGCAGCCTGAGACCGGGCTGGGGAGCCGGCCGTTTGTGGGCCTAAGGCCATTTCCGCACTACACCGTTATAGTGCTATTATTCCACTTTCAACGTCCTATGGAATCCTGTGGTTTGCAGTTTAGGGAGGGACCTTCGGCGTCTCAGCTGGAGAGCTCTTTGGCCTCAGGAAACTACAAAGCCCATGATTCCCCAAGGAGGTTGAAAGTGGAATAATAGCACTATAACAGTGTAGGGCGGACACGGCCTTATTCTGCCCATGGAAGACCAAACCATGTCCCTATCCTGTACCTGAGAGAAGGACAGTAAGGGGGATACTGATACAGGTAGATTAAGGGCAAAGCATGGGTTCGGAAAAGGATGCCGGAGACGAATTTTCCTCTTGAGTAGGTTTTGGGGTTGGTGTTCAAGGGATTTGTGGGTTGTTGTTAACAAGTCGGCTTTGACTTATGGTGATGCTGCGGATGTGAGACCTCGAAGGCACCCTGTCGTGAACCGCCCTGCTCAGGTCTTGCGGACTCAGCGACTGTCTTCCTTGGTTGAGTCTCTCCGTCCGTAATGGGACCCTCCTCTTCTCCTTCTGCCTTCCGTCCTCCCAAGCATTATTATCTTGCCTGGTGAGCCCTGTCTTCTTGTGATACGGCCAACGTACGACGGCCTCAGCGGAGTCCTCGTGGCTTCGAGGGGGCTTTCAGGCTTGAGTTGCTCCAGGACCCATTCATTTGCCTTTTTAGCAGTCCGGAGTATTTGTAGAACTCTTCTCCAGTGCTGCATTTCAAAGAAGTGGATTTTATTCTTGCCAGCTTTCGTCGTCGTCCAACTTTCACAACCGTGCGTAGAAACTACAGATCCGATGGGATGGACAGTCCTAACTTTAGTGTTCAGTGACTTGTGGATACCCTGTGGCAAAATGTATAGTGAGCCAGTGTAGTGGTTTTGAGCGTTGGACTCAGGCACTGGGAAACCAGGATTTGCGGAAACCCACTGGGTGGCCTGGGGTGAGTCACAGTCTCTCAGCCTCAGAGGAAAGCAAGTAAACAGAGGCTGGATGGCCATCTGTCAGGAATGCTTTCGTGGTATCTTCCTGCGTGGCAGAAGGGGGTTGGACTGGAGGGGGCTCGGGGTCTCTTCCAGCTCTACAATTTCATGATCCTATGATCCTATCTTGGGGTTTTCTTGGCCTGATTTTTTTCAGATCTTCCCTTGCCCTGACCTCCTTTGGAGGCTGAGAGAGGGTGACACTCCCAAAGTCACCCAGTGCTTTTCCATGGCTGAACGGAGATTCGCACCTTGATCTCCTGGGGTGCTAGTCCAACACTCAAACCAATATGCTCTTCTCTGAACACACAACTCCAGATGAGGTTGCACCAAGCAGCAAACCCTGCTTAGGCCTGTCAGAGGAGCGAACAACCAGAACCCAAAAGTCTCCTTGGATTGGTGGGGCTGGTGCGCACAGTGTGAAGCCGCCAGCCCTTTGTTAACACGCCGTCTGGTGCTTTCTGTTTCCTTGGCAGCCGAAGCCGTGCCGAACGCTCCCTCTTTTCTCCATCTGCTTCCCGGCATCTCCTCTCCTTCTTCAATGTCTCCGTTGTCATGCTTTAACCGAGCCTTTCTGCATTCTGATCTGTTTCTGCAGGATTTTTTGGTGGTGGTTCTGAAAGATCTATGGCTCAGAATTGTGCCTTGCCGACAGAAGTTGCCGATCAGAAGCCTTGAATTTGTATATTCTTATTGAATGCATTGGTTATAGGGATGCTGTTAAGGGGTACGGCCCTCAGACTGCTTCTATGGTTTCCAGGGCCAATTTTTTTCCAAAAATTTTTCAAAAAAGGGCTGTATTCCTCCACAGTCCCCTGAGGAGGCCATGCAGGCCCCAACGATTGCCCCCTCTGCACGAAAAGGACTTTAGCTAACTCATCCTTGCCTCAAGAGAGCTTATGCCTGTTAGATAGTAAGAGTTCTGGATTAGGTAGATGAATGCTCTGATTCCCAGGGAAAAGTTGTACATGTTTGTACCCTCAACACCTCCAGCTATATTCCCTTTATTTATACCTTGCATTCCCCCTCAGGAATCAGGACTCTAAAGCAGCCGCGTGGCAAAATTTGCCCTCTCCGGCACCATGCAAAACTTTCTCTGTTTGCTTTCGCTCTCTTGAGTGCTGCGTGCAAGGCCCTGTTCGTTGCCCCGTCCCTTTTATAAGAACTTGAGGCATATGGTTTTGAGGACTTCGCACAGCAATGCAGGCAGCCCCTTCCCCAGGATTAAGCTGGGAATGGGGGACCTTTGACTTTCCAGAGCTTGCTGGGCTCCCAAGCGCCCCTGGTCTCCAGAGTCAAACCACAGTGTCATTCCGGCTCTCCGATCATCCCTTTATCTGGAGGTACGTTACCTTGAGATATGGAGGTTCCATTCCTAACAACCATTTCTAACTGGAAAAACCCTGTTAGAGTCAAACAAACGTCTCTTGATCTCCACGCCCTTTTCTTCACAGCAGCAAGACTGGATTCTGAATCTCTTTGTGGCATTTTGTAAGAATTCTGTTTTTCTGCAGTCATCCCTACGTGAACCACGATGTGTTGGGAGGCTTTGCTCCTGTCATGCTAACAGGGAGAATATGTTTAGCTTAGGCAGCAGACGAGAGGAAACAGAGATTTTTAGCTCTACAATATACCCATTGCTGATTGCAGCCATGTATCCATCACTGATAGCGGTTTGCAGCTTGTAGCCGAGTTCAAAAGGTGCCAATGTACCAAAGTAGAGGGTCTGGAAATACTTAATGCCCAGGGCATCCCATGTAAAGAGGGGGAAAGATCAGAAGGGTGGAATGTGGAACTAGTGGGAAGGTGTCACGAGATCAGACCGGACCAAGATAAGAATACAAGAACTGTTTAGATTCTCAAGATGAAAGATCTGTAAACATTGGGAATGCCTGGGAAAATCTGTGTTCTGTTAGAGTGGTGTGAAATTTATGACTTTTACCAATCATAGTTGTCTGCACCTGAGTTTGTATGTCAAGGTGTAAAACCTGTTACCATCCAACATATGCCAGTCTGAGCAGCTTTGGAAGGCCGCTGTGTTGCTTGCCAATTCCTAAATAGACTGCCGCTAGAAGTCTGGGTGTGTCTTAGGAGAGGAAATAAGTCAATACATGGTGTTCTGTTTCCCTTTTTGCTTTGATGAGCCCCCCTTTGATGCTCTGTTTCTCCAAGTCATTTCTGACTTCTGGTTGCTCCAAGGTCAATCTATGATAGGGTTTTCTTGGCAAGTTTTGTTCATGCCACTCTTCTGAGGCTGAGAGTGTGTGGCTTACCCAGCTTCCCTGGGGATTTGAGCATGGATCTCTTGGAGTCCAGCACTCAACCTGTGATGCTGTGTTGGCGTTCATTACACTAAGCATGGTTTCTTCTTTGTGGATGAACTTGTGAGACGTTCGTATTAATGCTCGTTTGCTTTCCAGACCATTCTGGGAGAAACGGAAGACGAAGAGGACGAGATTCTGCCCCGCAAAGACTACGAGGTGAGAGATGATGAAACGAGGTGAGAGATGATGAACGTTCGACTCAGTAGAGAACGAAGCGGCAAGTGCTCACAAGTGCACGAACGTAGCCATGGGTGCGTGCTTCCCCCGTTCGTATAGTGCTGAGCTTCACCAGTTACGGTTTCATGGAATTGTCCCAACCCACCTGTCCTCTTCTGTTGCTGGGGAGTGCGACACAACCTTGGGTCCTCCAGATATTTTGGACTTCAGCTTCCCCAGTGTTGGCCATCGAAGAGGACTTTCTTGCCCCGGTAGCCCCGGAAAAATTAGAAAGCCATGCTGGCGAAGCAGGGACCCATCTATATTGAAAGAAGTGTATTTCTATCTCTCTAAAGTTTTGTCTCAAAACTCCTGTAGCTAGTTTGCTGCAAAGATTAAAATCCCTAAACCAGTGGCTTGTGCATAGTTTCCAGGTTTCTCATATTCTTTCCAGAAAGTTGGCAAAGCTCTCCTGCACTGCACACGTGTTGAGATAGTTTTCCCCCGGGTTATGCATTTCGGACTGAGGCTTTGGTTGGCTTTCAGGTCAGGAATCAGACTGTCCGTCGGTTTTTTTAGTTCTAACTTATTTCTGTTAGGTAGCTCCTGAGCACCTCTGTTGCAGAGGAGAACAAGATGTGCTGGCCGTTACCTTTCACTTGGTAGTTTATCAATTTCTGGGGGAATTTCCTATTATTATTTGTATCCTGCCTTTTTCCCCGTCCCAAAACAAACAGGTTCTCTCCTAAATAGAAAAGAGAATTAGAAATAACACTAACATGTACGGCACTCTATAATTTACTAGAAAGAAGGAACAAATGAAATAAATCAGCTTACAAAGACAAATTTTAAGCTAGAATATATAGCAGACACAAGAAAAGCAGTAGAAAACACAAAGTTAACGAAAATTTATCTGAAGGGAAAAAAATAAAAAAAAAATTAAAAACGAAAAGTGAGGAGTAAAAATGAGGATGATAATAAACTGAACTAAGGGGAAATGGGGAGGTAAAATAATAAATAGATACATTATTCATAACTTGAGAAGAATACACTAGCAAATCAAGTGAGCTAGCTATGAATGATGGGACATAAATCAGAATTGTTAAGAATGGATGAAAGAAATGTCTGATAGTAACCACGTGGTATAGCTATCATGATGTTGAATTTTTCTTTTTTGTAAAAGACTGCAATATTATCATTAAGTATGTGTATAAATGTTCTGTTCTATATAATTAAATTAAAAAAAATTAAAAAATAAATGTCCTGTTTCAAAATCTTCTGTAACTGGTTGCCCAGGGCCGGTTTTCACTCACTCTAGGTGAACGTGACAGTTTCTAAGCCACCAGCCAGTTGCAGCCCCTTTCATTTGGAAGATGAGAAAGCCTTATCTCAGAGCTAGGAAACCTGTAGTTATTTACACTACAGCTCCCATCATGCCTGGCCATTGCCAAAGTGGCTGAGCCAGAGCGCAGCCATGTTTGGAGGCCGGCGGGTTCTTTGCCTCTGCGTTGCGTGTCATAGTAGGGGTTGGGTAAGCCAGTCTTGTACTGTGTCTTCTAGATGGCCACGTTCACACGGGAAAGTAAGCCAGGTTGAGCTTTGCGGAATTATGGCTTGTTGTGTCTCAACCTGACTTTGTAAACAAACCACGGCCAAGTTCACATCTGAGAGTAAGGCAGGAGAGTAATGCTGAATTCTGATCTGTGTCTGAACCTGGCCGTGCAAACAAACCATGTCTTGTTAGCTAGCTACCATCAGAAGCCATGGTTTGTTGTTGGCTTATTAAGCTTGGTTTCTTACAACTATGGCTTATTAATATTTGGACGTAGAACTATGGTTCACCCAAGCTTCTTTTCCTAGCTGTCGACCCTGACATGGAAGAAAGTGGGTGGGAGAGAAACAAACCAGATACGAGGAAAACAAACTCTGATATGTTTAGTGTGTTTCAGGCAACAAACCATGGCTTGCTCTAAACATGAATATGACTTACATCTCCAATTCTCTTTGCCTTTTCCTCCCCTTTCAGAGTTTGGATTATGATCGTTGCATCAACGAACCCTACCTAGAAGTTCTGGAAGGCCTGGACAACAAGGTAAGATTGTACGCGCAAACTGATATAGTGGGAAATAATCCCTTGCATTTTGTTTCTGGGTGACTGGAAGTCATTGATTCATAGAGATGACCTTAGGAGCCGTCTGGTCCAATCTCATGTGACCCTTGGCTCCCTCAAATTACCTTTTTCTGCCTCTCCCAGTAGCGAATTTCTTCTCGTGTCCTCCAGGAGTGGCATTTCTGGTTTTATAGAGCTTCTAGCCACTCCTTGAGCTGTATGTAAAAGATTTTTGGAACCAGAAGTGGGCTTCCAGTCGCTGTGCTTGTATTTAGGGGGCCTTGCTCACTGTGGCCCCTGGAAGATCTCAGGGGTGGAAAATTCGGCATTTTCTGGTTTGGCTGCGTTTGCCAATCACTGCCTTATACAGACAAGCAGTCTCAAGTTCTCTGGATACCACTCCAATATGTGCAGTGTTCTTGCAGCATTAGCAAGGTAACGCCAACACTGTCAGTGTGTTTAGAAGGGATCATAGAGTGGGAAGGGGGCTCATGGGCCTTGGAGTCCAACTCCTGCACTAAATGCTGAAACTCCAGCATCCCCTGCTGGCGTAGCTGCTTTCTGAAGATGTCCAGAGAAAAAGGCCCTCCCCACCTCTCTAGGTCGTAGCTTCTCTTCTCAAACCACCCTTACCATCAACAGGTTTCTTCTGAAGTTGAATTGAAATCTCTCCTCCTTTATCTTAAAACCTTTAAGCCTTCTGGGGCCGCAGAGAACAAATCTTCCCCCTTCCTCTCTGACAACCTGAGATCTTTAAGAAGTGCAGCCATGTCACCCCTCTGTCTCCTCTTCTCCAAACTAAAGATGCCCAGCTAATTCAGCCTTTCCTCATGTACTTTGTTCTCCATCCCTACTATCAACCTTGTCATTCTCTGAACCCACTCTAACTTGTCTGTCTATAACTTTCCTAAAATGAGGCACCCAGAACTGAACACAGGACTCCGAGTGAGATTATAGTGGGCCTATAGGTTCCCTTGATTCAGAAACAATGGTTCTATTAATTCAAGCTAAAACAGTATTTGCCTTCTTTGCTGCAGCATCACACTGCTGGCTTGTGGTTAACACGAGTTTCTTTTTCCTCCCTTGCAGAAAAGCCGGCGGTACGAAGCTGTCAAGTGGGTGATGGTGTTTGCCATCGGGGTCTGTACAGGGATGGTAAGGAGTTTGCTTGGGTCTTCTTTGACGGGGGTGGGTGGGCACCTGTTAGATCCACTTTCGCTTTTGGGTCTGCCAGGGAAATGTGGCATCATCCGTGAATGTAACTTGAATTTGAAAGCTTCTTTTATCCTTTGCAACCCCTCTCCAACTTTCTTCTCCTTCCTGTTGTTTTACAGGTGGGTCTCTTCGTGGACTTCTTCGTACGGCTCTTTACCCGGCTCAAGTTCCACATCGTGCAGAACTGTATCCTCTGTCTGTATTTTTATAGCTTTACCCTTTTCTTTCTGTTTTCCTCTTCACCCACACTCAGTGGTAAGTGATTCTGGAGGCAGCCGCTGTTTACCTGGCCTGTTGCACATGAGCAAATCTCAGTTTTTCCCAGGTTGAGCTTTCTTGCATGGCTTACTGCAGACTGGGATAAAAGAGAGGGAGGGAACCTTTTGTGCCACACCAAGGGAGGCAGGCTGGCCGTGCCCATTTCCTTGACTCTGTCCCCGCAGCTGTGGAGGAATGCAGCGAGAAAGGCTGCCTCGCAGTATCGCTGCTGGAGCTCCTGGGTTTTAACCTCACCTTCATTTTCTTCTCCAGCATCCTTGTACTGATCCAGGTAACACAGTGTTGCTGCCAGTTAAAAGAAAAATTGATTGACTGAATTTGTATCTGGCCTCCCTCCCAAAGTGGCTTACTTTACTTACTTACTTTAAAATATAGGTTGAGTATCCCTGGTTTGAAATGCTAGGGACCAGAAGTATTTCATATTTTGGATTTTTTTTTTAATACAAAGTACAGTCCTGTAGAGGAGATCTCCAGTGAGCCCACATATGAAAGCTGGAGTGCTGCAGATCCTGCTTTGTGTTGAGCGCTACACTTGGGCTGTTTCCGCACTGTGTTTTTATAGTGCTATTATTCCACTTTCAACCTCTCATGGAATCCTGGGGTTTGCAGTTTAGGGAGGGGTCTTTAGGATTCTCAGCCAGATTGCTCTTTGGCGTCAGGACACCACAAACCCAGAATCCCACAGGATGCTGAAAGTGGAATAATAGCACTATAACAGGCTAGTGTGGAAATGTCCTTGGGTTTCTTGCTGTTGCACAGATCCTCGTGTCTCTCCCCAGCCTCGTGTCCTGTTTGCTACTTGTATATGAGATGCGAGGCTGGAAAGAGACTGAGGATCTGAGAGAGGAACAAAGAGGTGCAAACCTTTTGCCCCCCGTAATCCCAGGGGGTGTGGGAGGCAATCTGTGAAGGCCTCTTAGCTTTACGTGGGGTTGATGCTCTCTCAGAATGTGGCCGTGTACCTTGGCCTCCCTTCAACATAGGAACCTGAATTTTAAACCAAACCAGGGCATTGGTTTCCTTGCTCTGTTCAACAGGGCTGCTAGGAGAATTTTTTACAGCCTGAGGCAATGGACGAAATGAACGCTTCCTCCATTTTGTAACACAGGGCCCAACCTTCGTCTAAGCAGCTGAGCCTTGCTTCGGTTGCCAAGCAAAAGCATCTATCCCTGCCCTAGAAGAGAGAGAAACTAGTCTAGAAGGCTACAGCCTGGGCTGCGTGGAATCCACCATTCTCCCTGCCATCTCCCCAGCCTCTGCCGCCTAAGGTGGCTTCCTCACTCTGCCCGACGGTAGGGCCAGCCCAGATATTCATTTCTGGCACTCTCCTTGCAGCCCGTGGCCGCTGGCTCTGGGATTCCAGAAATCAAATGCTACTTGAATGGAGTGAAAGTTCCTGGGATCGTCCGTCTGCGAACACTGGTGTGCAAAGCTCTCGGGGTGCTTTTCAGCGTGGCTGGAGGTAAGAGGCTGCTCCGTGGTTTTTCCTCTGTCTGGATGACACTTCCCCCCCCCAGCTTCTCTTGCCCTTCTGGTTCCCAAATCTGTGTCATCCTGTGTGTCATTCCAGGTCTGTTTGTGGGGAAGGAAGGGCCCATGATACACAGCGGTGCCGTGGTAGGGGCTGGTTTACCTCAGGTGAGTGAAAGGAGAGAGCATCCTCAGCTAGCCTGGTCAGTAAAGCCATCTCTGCCTCCTCCAGTTCTTTATCTTTTGGTTACTGTACTAAAACTGGCTTCTGTCCACTGTGCCACATTGACTTCTCGGACTTTTCTCTGAGCTGTGCGTAATTCATGCTGCAGAGAGAAAGCCAAATTCTGCTTTTTGGCTGTTGCAAATTCTGCTTTTTGGCCATTGCAAGCTGCCAGTTCTGTAACCTGCACAAATTCTGCAAGTTGCACAGCATCTCTTATTTCCATAATTTGTTCTTCTGTGGCTAGATCACGGTGGCAGAGGTGAGCTTGAGAGTGACTTGAATTTAAATTTTTGGCATAAATCACAATTTAGGTTAAGACAAAGCCTCCCAGTTTGCCACTGGCAATTGTTCACATATTTCTTCTGCCACGGTGAGAGTGGTGTGTTCTTATAGAGATGTGGTTGGACTGTAACTCCCAGCCTTCTTCCTTGTTGGCTCTGTTGTCTGGGGCTGCTGGGAGTTGCAGTCTGGCAAGGTCAGGAAGACCACAGTTTCTTTATTCATCTTAAATGCAGAGATCTAATGGCTAAAATAAGCAGTTTACAACTCGCTCTGGCGTCCTGCGATGTCGGGAAAGAGTGTACCTTAACACTGTACCCGGCAATTTATACCCTTCTCTGTCTGTTTTACTTTCCCAGTTCCAAAGTATCTCTTTAAAGAAGGTCCAGTTTAACTTTCCCTACTTCCGCAGCGACAGGTATGGTAACCACACTGGGGTGGCAGAGCCCTTGGGGAAATCTATGGTGTATCCTCACTATGCAGTTAATAGGACAGTGCGTCCTTCCTCTAGTGTGACCTCTGTATGCCTGAATGCAAGGTTGTGCAAAGCACGTGTCCCATTGCACTGTGTTATAATACCATTTTAGCAGCTGTGACTCCATCCTGTGGAATTTGTGGCTGCATAGTTTTGTGAAGTACTTAGAATTCTGTGCCAGAGAGCTGTAGTGCAGCAGTACAGTCCTATTCATACTCACTCGGAAATCCAAATGGGACTTGTTCCTAGTTAAGCGTGTACATGATTGCAGCCAAAAAATGTGATATAGTTTCTTCTGTGGACTCAACACCAAACAAAGCTTGCAGATGTTACTTTTTTTTTTGGATCACAGCTCCCAGAACCCCCAGCTGATAGGAACCTTATGTTTCTGTTCCTCTTGCTTTAGGGACAAAAGGGACTTTGTGTCTGCAGGAGCGGCCGCTGGGGTGGCGGCAGCTTTTGGGGCACCCATTGGGGGCACGCTCTTCAGCCTAGAAGAGGGCTCGTCTTTCTGGAACCAGGGGCTGACGTGGAAAGTGGTAAGGATCAAATGGTGTGTAAAGATCTGGACCCAGTCACCTCGGTCTTGCAGAGAATGGGGAGCCAAGTGTTAGTCCTGGGGTATCCAGGGCTGACTCTCCCATTGGGCAGAGTGAACCAACTGACCTGGGAGTCATTTCCTGTTTACTTTCTGGTTTTAGAAAAGACCTCTCCTGGGCCCAAGATGGCCCAAAAGCATGGTGAAAAACATCCCCCGTGCTTCTTAGAAGGAGTTGGGGGCAAAAAAGCTTGTCTGATTTTTTTTCTGTCCCAAAAGAAATGTTGACCCCTGGTGGAGGGGCTACAAGTGGGTAGCTTGTGGGCCGTGCCCTCTTCACCCTTGAACTGTATTTTTCTCTTTCACTTTCCAGCTTTTCTGCTCCATGGCTGCCACCTTCACGCTGAACTTCTTCCGCTCTGGGATCCAGTTTGGAAGCTGGGGCTCCTTCCAGCTCCCGGGACTGCTGAATTTTGGAGAGTTCAAGGTGTGCGATTCTCAGTGTGACTGCTTTCCTTCTCCCTCAGTCCTTTAAAAAAAATGGTTTATCTTTTTTAAAAAAGCAAAAAAACAAACATGATCCTTCAGTTTTATTAGCATGCTTCTCTGAGTGTTGGCTCTTACTGGAGCACCAGTGTCCTTTGCCTTGAGTGGGTACAGAGCTGTAGGGGAAACTCTGAATTTGATCGTAAAAGGAAAATAGGTGACACAAAGCTTTTGATTTAAAAAAAAATAAAAAAAATATTCAATAAGAAAAACAGCACGTACAAAACAACAACAAAAAATGCATCCGTACAAACATTAACAGACATAAATGAATACTAACACGTAACTAAAACTTTCACGTACACCCCTTACAGTGCTCAGAATCTGACAAAAAATGCCACCTCTGGACGGTTGTGGACCTGGGCTTCTTCATCCTGATGGGGGTCGTCGGGGGTCTCCTGGGCGCCACTTTCAACTGCGTCAACAAGAGGCTGGCCAAATACCGCATGAGGAATGTCCACCCCAAGCCCAAGCTGGTCAGGTACCTTGGTTTCCTCTTCTTGCCTTTTCTCCGTGTTTGCCTGCTTTGCTAGCAGAAAAATTGATGAAATCATAGAATCCTGGAGTTGGAAGAGACCCCACGGGCCGTTGAGTCCAACTCTATTCTGCCAGGCAAGAAGACATCGTCAAAGTGTTCCCAACAGAAGGCCATCCAGCCTCTGCTTAAAAGCCTCCAAAGAAGGAGACTCCACCACACTCCATGGAGGCAGCAGCGTTGTTCCACTGTCAGACTGCTCTTACCATCAGGAAGTTCTTCCTACAGTTCAGATGAAATCTTTTTCCTTGTAATTAGAGTCCAAGGGAGTCTAATTTGTATCTGGGCCACTCTCTTCCTCTCTCAGCCTGGTCTACTTCACAGGTTGGTGGCTGCGAGGTTAAATCGTGGAGGAAAAGATCCACGTCACCTTGAACTGGTTGGATTAAAAGCAAGAGACAAACGTAGTTGGCGTTTTTCTTGTTTGCTTTCATTTCTGACTTGCGGCAACCCTAAGGTGAACCTGTCATGGGATTTTCTGGGGCTGAGAGTGCGTGATGTGGCCAGGGTCACCCGTTAGATTTCCATGGCTGAGCAGAAAGTCGAACCCTAGTCTGCAAGGTCACATATGGTCCTTCGAATAGTCTGGATGTATAGGTCCTGAGCCTCCTCTCCCATCAGTTGGGAGGTCTCTGAATGTTCTGTGACATACCAAAAGCAAAGCCAAGGGGAAAAACCAGAACGAAACCCCAGGACAGGTTTCTGTGGCTCAGCAAGGAATGGTCTCCAGGGTCAAACCATTATGCCTCTTGGTAGCTGGCATATAAAGGTGAAAATATGAAAGGAGTGGTAGTGATGCCATCTGAACTGTGGATTTTCCCTACATGCTTTCTGTGTCATCTCATGTGTAGGGTCTTGGAGAGCCTTCTGGTGTGCTTGACAACCACCCTTGTGGTCTTTGTCGCTTCCATGGTTCTAGGGGAGTGCCGGCCACTGTCTTCCGCCAGCCACGGAGATAACAGCTCTCTCAGCCTGCAGGTAATTGCGAGGGAGATTTCCTTCTACTCGTTGCTCGTTCCTTCTGTTTACAGTCTTCAGTGATTAGTACCCATCGTTATGTAGCCAAAGTGGCACCAGCCATGCCAAAGATAGTCATAGATAGTCACTAGACTTGAAGAAACCCTGGCTTTGCAGAAATGCCACAAAATGTTTCGGAAGAAACTTGGGGGAAGACTCCAAAAGCAGCCCAGTTGAGAACTCGCTGGGTCTCCACTGGCACAAAATGACAGTGGCAGGGATTGGAATAGAAAGCCAGCATTGGTGGGCAGAAGAGGTTGGAGAAGAAGTAACTGGAATCCCAAAGAGCTGTACTGCCAGCTGCACCATTTTGTTGCAGTGTGCACCCTCACATGAGTTGATGCCATTGAGAGATTTGAATGACCAGGCTTGCCATCTTGCATATCTAGCATGTCCGTTTTTGCAAAAAGGATCCCTTCAGCTCCCCCGTCCCTGTGTCATGGAACTATTCCCAGCTCAAATGACTCCAGGAGGTGTTTCCAAAAGGGCTTGTGTGATGTTGTGTCATCCCCTTGCCTCCAGCTTTCTGCAGCCAGAATTAATGGGGAACAGTTTAGTCCCCAAATCAGCCTGATATTTTGTTTGAAAATGGACACGTTCTTTGGTTTTAGGGTTTTTTCTTTAAAAAAGGAATAATAAAATTGTGGAAGTCTGAAACCTCAAAATTGGTAAATTTTGATATCATTTCTTCTACTCTACCAGATCATTCCCACCTTGAATATGGCGTAGGCTAGGGTGCAGAAACTTTGGCCTCCTGCAGTTTTGGACTTTGGGAATTTTTGCTCATCCAGCAGAGCAAATGGCAAGGGATTATGGAAGAAGTTGTCCAAAATAGTCGGAGGGCTGAAAGTTCCCCTTCCCCTGGGTACTTCCACAGTTTGCCGAGCCTTGGCTGAACATGATGCTTTCATGTCGCCTAGGGCATGTCGTCCGACGAAGTGAACTCGAGCATCAAGACCTTCTTCTGCCCCAACGACACGTACAACGACATGGCGACGCTTTTCTTCAACCCGCAGGAGTCGGCCATCTTGCAGCTCTTCCACCAGGAGGGTGAGGTCAAGAGCTGGACTGTTCTTAGATAGGTTTGGGGGAGGAGGGATGGCGGTTGACTTGTCTTCGTGAAAGTCAGACTCGCCAGTGTGAAGGGTCGGTGGAACTTGATTATCGAAAAAGTTTTCTTTGCGCTGTGGGGGCTTTTGGAGTGGGATCGGAGCTCTTGCAGGAAGGGTGCGGCCCGTTATTTTGGGGTCGGGGCTTTGCTGGGTTGCTGCTCAGCCTCCTCTTCCTCTTCTCTTTCAGGAACCTTCAGCCCCGTCACGCTGTCCCTCTTCTTCCTCCTCTATTTCTTGCTCTCCTGCTGGACTTACGGGATCTCTGTGCCTAGCGGTCTCTTCGTCCCCTCCCTTCTGTGTGGGGCCGCCTTCGGACGCCTGGTGGCCAATCTCCTTAAAAGGTGCCACGGTGGGAGGGACAAAGGGGCGGAGCCTCTGCCTGGCGAGGTGGCCCTTCCTTCTTCCAGGTCCTAATGCCCCCCCTCTGTTTTTTCCGTACTCCAAGCTACATCGGTCTGGACCATATCTACTCGGGGACCTTTGCGCTGATTGGAGCAGCAGCCTTCCTGGGCGGAGTCGTCCGGATGACCATCAGCCTCACCGTTATCCTGATCGAGTCCACGAACGAGATCACGTACGGGCTGCCCATCATGATCACGCTGATGGTGAGCCTCTAGGTATTAGTGTAAACACAGTAGTGATTCGTGTTGCCAGGATTTCAAAATAGTAATGAAGGACAATCCAAAATTTGTGACGGGTCAAGCTGACTGTTGGGAAGTAGCTATTAACAAATTCATGTTCTCCTAAGTACCAAATGAAGGCATTGATGGAAGTTCTCTTAATCGTGTGTATCTTTGCAAAATTAACATATTGCTCGCCTCCATAAATTTCATCATGCGTGCATTTCTGTCTTTATTAAGGGCCCGCACCCCAAAATGCAGGATTTTTCAGTATCTTGTTCTGTCTGTGTAAAAGGAAAAGCTTTCCGCTCCTCAAACGGAGGACATCCTTTGTAATAAGAGGACCTACCGGCCCTATAAGAGACAGGTTTTCTGGCCATCAAATAGGGGGCGTCCCTTAGAATGGCGTAGGGGTTTAAGTAACAGGCCATGATTCGAATCCCCGCTCAGCTAAGGAAGCCCACTGGGTGACCTTGGGCAAGTTCCACTCTTTCAGCCTTGGAGGAAGGCAGAGGCAAACTCTCTCTGAACAGATCCTGCCAAGAAAACCCCCTGATGGGTTTGCCTTTGTGTCTCTGTAAGTCGAAGTCGACTTGAAAGGATGCAGCGACAATTGTGCACAAAGCCTTGTTGGGACATCTCTTCTTTCTTCTTCCCCAGGTGGCCAAGTGGACCGGAGACTTCTTCAACAGGGGCATCTATGACATCTACATCAACCTGCGCGGGGTGCCACTTCTGGAGTGGGAAACGAAGGCAGAGATGGACAAGTAGGTCGTTACGACTGCGAGCTTCAGCCCCTTTTGACTATATTTTTACTACTGGTTTTAAGATGCAATCTCATGGCAATGTTTTGACCAGGGCAGCTAGCTTCTTTGTTGACAACAGCTTCAGGCTACTAATTTATTTCCAGAAGAGAGGTTAGACGGCTGCTTCTGCAATTTGGAATCAAGCTACTTGACAGGTCATATTCTCATAAATGAGGGGTTTTAAAAATGTCTTAGGGAGGGACCCTTCCTTGGTCTGACCACCTTTGGGGGCATGTTTCTCAGAGAAGGCCTTCTCAGTATTTGCTCCTGGACTCCAGAATTCCCTGTCCAAAGGGGCACAAGCTTGGCCCTTTCTCCGTTCCTTAATTCCTTTGTTCCTGCTTCGATCTGTTTTACTGAGGTTTTAATTGATTGGCTTCTAGCCTACGTTGTTTGTCAGAGTGGCTTAGAACAGATTAAAAAAAAACGCACTTAAAAATTCGCAAAATATATAAAAGTTAAAAAGTGATTAAGGTACCGAAAATATAAACCCAGTTAAAAAGGTAAAGCTTTAAACACACACAGCAGAACAGATAGAAAATCCAGCGTATTGATAGGTGGGAGAGGCCTTGGACAATCAGTTGTCAAAGGTTTGTCGAAACAGAAGGGTCTCAGCCTGCTTGTGGGAAGAGAGTAAGGAGGGAGAGGGTCCCATCTAACCTCTCTGGGAAGTTGCAGAGCCCGGGGGGCAGTCACCGAGAAGGCCCCGTTTCCCACGTTCCCACCAGATTCAGTTGTGAGAGTTTCAGTCGGTGAGAAGGGCCTCCTCAGCAGATCCCAAAATGAGGACAGGTCTCTAAAGGAGAATATGGTTCTTCAAATAAACCTAGACTAGAGCTGTTTGGATCAAGCATTCATTTTAAAATCCATTATTTTAATTTAGCATTTATCGATTTTAGTTCAGAGATACAGACTAATTTCCCAGCGATGGAGAGAAAAAAAGGGAATAAAGAGGCAAGGAAACAGAGTTATAAACCAACAATGTATGTTAAATTAAACTAAACTGGAACTAAAACCTAGTAACAAAACTATGTTGCTAAAAGACTAATCTATTATTACACGAAACATGTTTTACTGAAACTACAGAAAACATAAGAGACTGCTGCCCCACACAGAGGACGGCGACCAAAATGGTCAAAGGCCCAGCAACCATGAAGCCGTACGAGGAGTGGCTTAGGGAGCTGGGGATGTTTAGCCTGAAGAAGAAAAGGGCCATTTCCGCACTGCACTGTTATAGTGCTATGGTTCCACTTTCAACACACTATGGAATCCTGGGACTTGCAGTTTAGGGAGGGGCGTTTAGAATTCTCAGCCAGGGAGCTCTTTGGCCTCAGCAAACTACAAACCCCAGAATTCCATAGGAGGTTGAAAGTGGAATAATAGCGCTATAACGGTGTAGTGTGGAAATGGCCAAGGTTAAGAGGCGTCCAAACCAGGTCAGAGAAAGGAGAGGGAGAAGGGATGGGTTGGCGTGGTGGCCCTGCACTTCATCTCTCTCGCCCATCTCCTTCCTTGGATGTAGGGAGAGGGCTTGTGGAGCTGGCCTGAGCTGCCGAGAGGGGAGGTTCCCCCAGGAAAATAAGTTTTAGAGGTCGGGGGGGTAGAGTTGGAGAAACTCACAATAATCAAATCCATGAAAGTCAAACCTCCAAACGTGGAAGGCTGGTGCAATTTGATTATTGGAAAGAATGGCATTGCTCTGTGATGGCTTTTGGTGGGGAGCAGAGGTCTTTCAGGAAGGAAATAATGCAAATAAGGGAATCGGTGGAAGTCAACCCCGCAAACGTGGAGGGCCAACTGTAGTTACTTTTTCCTTGCTGCCTCAGACTGAGAGCCAGTGATATTATGGAGCCCAACCTGATGTACGTCTACCCGCACACCCGGATCCAGTCCCTCGTGAGCATCCTCCGCACGACGGTTCACCACGCCTTCCCAGTGGTGACCGAGAACCGAGCCTACGAAAAGGAGTTCATGAAGTGGGACCAGCTCATCAGCAACAACATCAAGTTCAAGGTGAGATACGACACCGGTGAGAGATTTAAGATTCTTCCTTTGAACTACGATATTAGAGCTCTCCAGTTGAGAATTCTTCAGTATCTCACAGAGCTGCAAAGCCCAGAATTCCATGACATGCAGCCAGCACAATAAAAGTGGCATGAAGCTGGTACAGTTGTGCCGTGTGGATACACCCAGAAACTAGTAGTTCACAGTAGAAGAAAGAGGAAGCGTGGAATTTTTGTTTGGATACAGGCGGGACTCTGAAAGCCATCTTCCTCACCGTGCTGTTGCGTAGACGTTTTGTAACCAATGTGACTAAAATTCCTCTCCAAATTTTATTTAAAGTTTCTTTAAGAAGCAGGGATGACAGTTCTTCCTTTTCCCAGAAATCCAGTATCCTCACCAGAGCCAGCGAACAGCGCAAGCGTAGCCAGTCCATGAAGTCCTACCCGTCCAGTGAGCTGCGCAACGTCTGTGACGACCACATCGCGACGGAGGAGCCGTCGGAGACGGAGGACATGTTGCAGCAGATGCTCGAACGGAGGTGGGTCCCCCCCACCGCCCCTGGGTTGAGTGGGATGGATCCAGATTTAAGGTTGGGATTCCCTGGTTTCTCCACCAGAGGTGTCGGGCTTGCTTCTGAAATAAAAGCTTCTGTTTTGAAACTTTGTTTTTTCGGAGCAAGTTAGCCCAGGCATGACATTGGTTTGTTTTAGCGTGAGCTTTTGTGGAGGTTGTTTATCTGGAAAAATGGGTTCCTATGCCTGAAAGTTCATGCTGAGACAAACCCACTGAGTCTCAAAGGTGATGCTAGATTTCTCCTTCCCACCTCTTCATTTCTCTTCTTACATTGTGGGGTGTCTGAGGGGCACCCTATGCAGTTTTGGGGGGATGTTTCAGCCTTTTCGGGGGGCAGTCAAGCTGACAGTGGTAAGTACAGCCAGCCGTCCGCATTTGCAGGTTTCGCTTCTGCGGATTTGATTATCCATGGATTATTTGCTCTCGCCTCTGCCGCTTCCCTAGGCCATTTTTAAGAGGGACTGCAACCCTCGTAAGTCTGAGAAACTGCAAATGAGGCTTGTAAGTCCCTCTTAAAAATGGTGGGGGGCAGCAGCGGAGGTGGCCGTCAGCCCCGTCAGCCCCCCACCTCTGCCTTGGGAAGGAACCCTGGTGTCTCAAAGGAATCCATGGTGGGCTGAATATGGTGATCGTACTTTTTTGTGTGTGTTAAATATGGTTTGGGAGGGTCTACGGTTATTCACGGTTTTTCCACTTCCACAGGGGTCCCGTGCCCCTAACCCTAGCAGATGTGGAGGGATAGCTGTAAAGCTGGAAGGGTCTGTTAAGCTCCATCCGACCGTCATATCATCCGTGTCTCTCCCCAAGAGCTCTCTTGGTCACTCAGTTATTCTGATTAAGCGGCTCAAATTTTACCCAGGTATACTCCATACCCCAATCTCTACCCGGACCAGTCGCCCAGCGAGGAGTGGACCATGGAGGAGCGCTTTCGCCCCCTGACCTTTCACGGCCTGATCCTGCGCTCGCAGCTGGTCACCTTGCTCGTGAGGGGCGTCTGCTATGCTGAAAATCAGTCTGTGAGTGCCGGGGTTACAAATGTTCTTGCAAATGGCTTTAACGTCTCCTGCTGTCTTGTCCAGAAAAAATACGGCAAGGAAAGGAAATATTGAGAGAGACACTGTTTATAAAACCCTATACGGCTCAGATCCAGGGTGTCTGGCAAACTGTATCTTCCGATACAAGCTTTCCTGGGCCCTGAGATCTTCCGGAGAGGCCCTTTTCTCAGTCCCACCGCTGTCACAAGCACAATTGGTTTGGCTACTATGATATGGTAGTACTAATAACAGCAATAGCAATCTATTGGGAAAGGTCCACCAGCTTAGATAGCTCATTTAAAGTTCTGACTATAATCCGAAGTGGATACATCACTCCATAGTCATGAAAGCCACCTGCCTTCTGGATTTCTGACATGCCTCAGGGAGTCGTCTGGCTTTATTCAACTAAAGAGTTTTTCCCCACTCCGCAGAGTGCCAGCCAACCCCGTCTCTCGTACGCGGAGATGGCCGAGGATTATCCTCGCTACCCGGACATCCACGATTTGGACCTCACGCTGCTGAACCCCAGAATGATTGTGGTAAGCGGAGAGCGGCATTTTTTTGGCACCTGTGTTGGCATGCACAGCTTGGAAGCATCCACTTTTAAAAAGTAATTGGTTCCGATTATTCATCATAGTGTTTAGCGTTAATTCCTTATTGGGGCTCCTTTTATTGCTGGACAAAAAAGAAACCTCCTCGTTCTACTACTTGTCATAGTTTTCATGGACTTTTGGGAGGGAGCAGAGGCTTAGGACTGATAACAGTATGGAATAAAGCTAGCATAAATGGACTTCTGCTGAAATTTAGCCCACAGCATCTGTGTGTGTTGGCGGTCTCCCATCCAAGTACTAACCAGGGCTGACCCTGCTTAACTTCCATGATCAGATGGGATCTGGATGTTTGTGTGCGTGTATATGCCCTGATGTGGGTTTTCTTAGGCAAGGAATACTCAGAGGTGGTTTTGATAGTTATCTCCTTTGAAATATAGCCTGCAGCACCTGGAATTTGTTGGCGGTCTCCTACCCAAGTCTTAGCCAGGACTGACCCTGCTTGCCTTCAAAGAGCAGACAGGATCTTGTGCCTGTTGAACCACAGAAACAGAATTGTAGAACTAGAAGAGACCGCGAGGGCCACTGTGTCCAACCCCACTCTCCCACACAGAAATATACCACCAAAGCGTTCCCGACAGATGGCCATCCAGCCCCTGTTGAGAAACCTCCAAAGGAGGGGACTCTGCCACGCTCCTTGGCGGTATATTCGAACTGCTCTTACCCCCAGGAAGTTCTTCCTAATGTTTAGGTGGAATCTTTTTCCCTGAAGTTTGAAGCCGTTGCTCCGTCTCCTAGTCTCTGGAGCAGCAGAAAAGAAGCTTGCTCCATCGTTCATATGACACCGTAAAATCAAACTGTTTGTGAGGATCTCCCATTCCTCTCTCTCTTTCTCTCTCTCTCCTTCTCCTTTTAACAGGACGTCACCCCCTACATGAACCCCTCCCCTTTCACCGTCTCGCCGAACACCCATGTCTCCCAAGTCTTCAACCTCTTCCGGACGATGGGGCTCCGACATTTGCCGGTGGTGAATGCCGTCGGAGAGGTGAGTTGCGTCCCCGTGGTTTTTAGGCGGGCTGTGGAACTCCCTTCCCTGGAAGTCCTGGTTGGCCCCCTCCCTGCCGTCTTTCTGGAAACAGGTAAGCTCCTTTTCACTGAAGGAAGCTTTTGGCTTTTCGTATGCTGTGGTAGTTATGTAAATTCAGGTTGCTTCCGACTTAGCGGCGACCTTAGGGAGAAGCTATCACAGGGTTTTCTTGGCAAGATTTATTCAGGGAGCTTTTGCCTCTCGTCTTCCCCTGAGGCTGAGAGAGTGGGACGTGCCCAAGCTCACTCAATGAGTTTCTCAAACTCAAACTCTGGTCTCCAGAGTCCGAGTCCGGGGCTCAAACCTTGTGTCCTGGAGAGTTGACGTCCCCCTCGTTCTTCCTCAATTGCTCACCCCTGACCCAAAATGTATCCACCCCACCAAATTAGAGCAGTTTGAGACTGCTTTAACTGGCATGGCTCCGTACTGTGGAATCCTGGGATTTGCAGTTCGGTGTCACACCAGGGCTCTCTGATGGAGAAGGCTAGACGTTTCACAAAAAGGGCAGATTGCAAGATTCCATAATCTTTAAGCCAGTGGTTCTCAACCTGTGGGTCCCCAGATGTTTGTGGACTTCAGCTCCCAGAAGCCCCAGCCACTATGGTCAATGCTCAGGGCTTCTGGGAGCTGAAGTCCAAAAACATGTGGGGACCCACAGGTTGAGAACCACTGCTTTAAGCCATGGGGGTTAAAGCACTATAGTCGTGCAGTGCGGATACATTCCACCACCAGATGTCACTAAAGTACCTTCAAGTATAATGTCCGTCTGAGGAAGTAGAGGCTGCGGGGTCTCGAAGGAGAATTGGGTAATAGGTAGCAGAAAGGTAGAAAGCTCTCTGTGCGTGCATGTTGTTTTGTGTACCTTTTCAGGACCAGAGAACTGCTAGGAGTCGAGTGGCTGCATTGATTTCCTGTGGGATCTTAAGACGCTTTCCATATACTATACCCTGAACCTAACACTTTGTTGCTTGCTCAGCTCTGAAAATATTTCTACGCTGCCCTGTATCAGAAGATTTCTGCTGATACATGAGTATAGTCATCCCTCCACATTGGTTAGGGGGCAGGACCCCCATGAAAGTGGGAAAGCCATGAATAACCCTAGGCCCTCCCAAAGCGTATTTAACATGCAAAAAAAAGTATGATCACCATATTCAACCCACCGTAGATCCCTTTGAGGCATCAGGGCTCCTTCACAAGGCGGAAGTGGGGGGCTGGTGGGGCTGGTGCCGCCTCCGCTGCTGCCCCACACCCTTTTTAAGAGAGACTTACAAGCCTCATTTGCAGTTTCTCAGTCTCACGAGGCTTGCAGTCCCCATTAGAAATGGCCCAGGGAGGCAGCAAAGGTGACCACAAATCTGTGAATAATCAAATCCACAAAAGTGAAACCCACAAATGTGGAGGGCTGACTGTACTACTGATATGACTTAAAAGAATAGAAATAATTTTGTTGTCGTTGCTGTGCCTTAAGTCCTTTCCGACGTATGGCGACTCATGTGTTTGACTTTCCCTCCTGCCTCTCTTCCAGATCGTCGGAATTATCACTCGGCACAACCTGACCCACGAGTTCCTGCAGGCCAGGCTGCGGCAACACTACCAGACCCTCTGACTCGGCCCCGGCCGCTTCTGTGCTGCTGCTTCTATGCACCGCCCCCCCCCTCATCAGCCGTCCCTGGGTCAGCTTTGTGCACTTAAAAATAAATCAAAACCCGGACTGATTTTTCTTGCGGAAGACCCCTGGAAGCTTTTGGAAAAAGGAAGGAGGGACAGGGATTGCTCTGCTCCTTGGCCAGTCCTGGGCCCTGCCATCTGCCTCTTTCCGGACGGCTGTGTTTCCCACCAGCTTTGGACTAATGCAGCCTCAAAGTCACGCTACCCGTGCTGTGGACAGAAGGATCCTCCCTTTTCCATAGTCCAGGCCGATTGAGTACCTCTTCCTCTTCTGAATTTTCCTCTTCTGCAAATCATGCCTTACTGTAATCCAACCATTGCTATCTCAAGGACCAAGGGAACAAAATTTTGCATTTTGACACCATTCCCAACTTAGCCCGTAATTCTTCAGCTTGGCAGTGGTTAGACTGAAAAAAGAAGGGCACTAATTTAAAAAAAAGAGAGAGAGAAAAAACTGGACATTCTTGGGATTCTCCGTGTCTCTGCCGTGCACGCCGGTCCGTTCTGTTTGTTATTCCACTTCTTAACTCCTTAACATTTTGTTCAGTTCCTCCAGGGAGCCAGAAGAAGCGGGGGAAGAAATCTTCACTGGAGTGAAAATTTGAATCCGGCGCTTGTTTCCTCATGACATTTCTCAGTTGTATACAGAGGGTGAGAAATTGCATTCCTAATCCATTAGGCCAGTAAGTATGCGTGTGTTTAATGAGAGGAAGCCACTGCTAATGAGAGGAAGCTGCTGCTAATGAGAGGAAGCTGCTAACTCCATCGGGAGGTGGATTTGTGAAGTCTTTTGTCTTGGGGAGGTCTGGGAGTTGGGGATGAATGGGTGTCTGTACATCATTCCCCCTGTGTTGCCTCAATGGGATGTTAGGAATGGAGAGAGCTGGTTTTGTTGGAAATGTCCTCCCCATCCCACCCCAAAACGTAGGAGGTGTTGGACCAAACTTCCCATCATCCCCAGTTTGCTTGATCAGTCCCTGTGCCAGCTTGGGGAAGATGGGAGAGGCAGCCCAACACGTCTAGCTATTCGGAAGGGAGCCGACACACACGCCCCTGTACGATTTGTGTGACTCCCAGTGATGGGTGGACATTTTTTGAGAAAATCCCACACGCTGTGAGCGGCTAGCAAATTAACTTCTTGTGGCCCTTTTTGGGACAGAAGTTTCATCAGTTGCGTGCTTTGTGGCATCCATGCGGATTCCTCTCCAGGTCAGCCGGTTATTCTGCCCACTTTTTATGGATACGGTCAAATCTGTCTGCTTGATTTCGTTATTGTTCTAAAGAGAGTTCTTTTATATGTAGAGGAAGGACCAAAACCTTTCTCCCACGTGATGCAGCATCTGCCTTGAGACAAGGTGGGGAGAACTTTTCCACTCCAGGCCTTTGGGATTTCAGCTTCCAGGACCCTGGCAGGAGTGGCCAAGGAGAAGGGGATTTGGAGAATTGTGATCTGAAACATTTTAGGGGCATAGCATTCCCCAACCTTGCAGGAACGGGGCCCTGTATTTTCTTTTTGTTTCTCAAAGCTGAAATATCAATGTGGAATGAGGACTGTCACCCCCTCCCCAACCATTTTGTGCCTCCTTTTCTTTTTCTTGGTATTTTTCCTCTTCCCTCCACCATCGTCTTCCTCTCTACATGTGCCTACTTTCCTCTAAGCTGAACACTTTTGTTCCGGAACGGTTGACCCCTCTGCAGTCTGTGTTGTTGCCAATTTTCCCCTTGTGCTGTTGTTTGTCATCTGTCGCCAACGATAAAAGGAACCCTGTAGGACTTCCAGGATATTTGCTGTCCGAATGATAATGTACGTGTGCGTCTCTGTGTTTTTAAGTGGATGTCGTGCCTTCTGCTTAATTTTCCCTGTGCTCTTGATCAAATACTCATCTACAAAGACTGGGCTTTCTGAGCAGCGGGGTTGTTTCTTTGTTAGACTGCAGCTCCCAGAATCCATGATTCGGTGAGAGATTCTGGGAGTTGGAGTCTGCGTGCAGAACATCCAAGCTCCGCTCCCTCTCTCTGCACCCCTTTCTGCCTTGTTGCTCCCCCCGATTGTGCCTGAATACGCTGCTGCATCTGAGTAACATCTGTCCATCACCTTTTCCGCCTCTGACCGGGAGGTTTGAGCCATTTCCAGCCTGTCCCACGAAACACCCAACCCCGACTCCTCGCTATCATAGAAAGACTTTTTAATGAGCAAGTTTGGCCCAAGGGCGGCAGTGATTAAAAAGCCATTACTGATAACCCAGGCAGGACTGGAATGGTTCTGCCAGCCGACGGAGGGAGAGCGGCAGAGGCCGACTCCGGCGGCTTCAGGTGCGCTCGAGAGGTTTCCCATCGTAATCACCCGAGTCCAGCCAGCCCCGGCCGGTCTGGGCCTTGGAACGAGTCCCAACCTAGCCGGGCTTTGTGATATTCCGGCCGGCCCCTGCCTTTGTGCGTTCTTGCTACTTGTCGCCTTTGCATAAATCTTCCTCCAGGTGAAGTCAGATGGGCAGGAGCTCTGAGTGCCGATGGGCCGATAAAGCACAGCGTGGATTTTGCCGGTCGGTCAGTGTTTCCCTTGAGGACAAGCTTGCTAGCGATGGCGGGGGCGCATTCCAGGAAAAAAAGCATCTCTGAATCTTTGTCTTCCCCTGTTTGGAGAGATGGCAAGAGCAGGGTAGCGAGGAGTTTGGTGCCCTGATTGTGCAGCTGTCCAGGTCGCCCTTGTTTCCTTTCTCTTTTTCAGCCATTTGGTGGTGTTGGAATGACCTTGCTTCAGGTATCCCGTCCAAGGGCCCCTTCTGTTCTCTAACCTCACATTTTCCTTGCTTTCTAATACCATTCTTCAGCAGAAGGGTGTACCTGTTTCTCGGCTCCCAGATGTTGTTGGGACACCAGATGGCAAGGGCTGTAAGTATAGTTGGTGGCATGTGATGGACTTCAGTTCCCATCAGCCATAGTCAGTGGGGCTAGCTGCATAGACAATGGGAGTTGCATTATAGCTACCATCAGCTCTGGTCAACAGGGATGGTGCCAGGGGATGGTGGGAGATGGGCTACATTTCCCATCAGCCATAGCCAGTGGGGCTGGTGAGAAAGGATGATAGGAGTTGCTTTACCTCTCCAGTTAGCCCTAGTCAACCTCCCTGGTGGAAAGGGATGATGGGAATTGCATCCGTCCTCATCACAAGTGATAACAGGAGATGGACTACATCTCCCATCAGCTATAGTTATAGCAAGGGGTGGTGGGAGTTAACAGTACAGCTTCTGTCAGCCCTAGTCAACATGGCTGCTGGCAGGTGATGATGGGAGATGGGCTACCGGTCCCATCAGCCTGGTGGCAGGGAGTGATGGGAACTGTGGTCAAACCACATCTGGACGTCCCAACCCCCTGCGGTGCTGTCCCTTTTACCATTTGGAAGATCTCATCCACCCCGGGCCCTGAGTAACCCTGAGTCCATTTCTGGACATTGGAACAATGGCAGGCGAAGCTGCAGAACTCGGCTGTGAAAAGGCCATGGAAGTGCTGCGAAACCCATCTTCCAGTAGCTGTTGGAGGAGGGAGTCCCTAGCTCATGGCAACACTTTTTTCCTGGGAAAACTGGAAAAAAGTAAAAGCAAACTTTGGGCTAGGTCCTCACGAAGAGCAAGGGGGTGGGGAGAGTTCCCCCCAAAGTGATGGCTCTCGAGTTGAGGGGTGGCGAGCACCCCTGGTGTTAGATAATTAGATACTGGCTGCCTTGGTTTCTCATTTGGAGCTGCGGATTCATCCTCAGCTCTGCGTTGCCAAGAAAAATGCCATTTGTAGAGTGTGTGAGAAGAGAAAGCCTGGAGTCCTTTGAATGCTGGTTCCATCTACTCGAGGCAGGAATGCCTCTTGCCGAGCCAGTCTCCTGCTCACCTCTCTCTATTGTGGGCTGCAATTTTGTTTTTCCTTAAAGGAGAGTCTGGGCCCTTTTTTCTTCCAATTTCCCCCTCCCTGTTGATTGCCCACCTCCTTTGAAACTGGAGCTGTTTCTCGACACCCCCATCTTAAAAAAGAAGGTGCTTTTTTCCTCCCCCAAAGGTGTCAGTGGCCTCAAGGAAACTCCCCCCCCCGGTCCTTTCTGGTTCTAGCAGGTCTCGTCTTGGCTCCACCAAACCCTCTCGACAGCTGTCTCTTGAGGTCAGCTGGCACCAAGTCAGAATCTGCACGAACGGCTCCTTCGTGCTGCGCCTTTGTAGCACTCCGGTCCCAGGGTAATTGCCGTGGCTTCGCTCTGTGCGATGCCAGGAATGTGTAGTTTGGGAAGGCGTACTTAGCATTCTCTTGCCAAAGAGTTGTAGTCCTTCCCCAGATGAAAAATTCCAGGGTCGCATGGGATGCAGCCATGACAATTAAATTGGGATTGATATGTTATAGTTGTATAATGTGAAAGGGACCCCTCTCACACAAACAAGCACGCACGTGTCTTTTCCTAGCAATTTTGCCCCGGATCGCTGCAGTTAGTTTGGGAAACAGGTCCCAGAAAGACTTGTCGTAATACTGTTGGTTGGTAAACGAACATCTATTGTGGATCTAAGTCAGAACTTCATATCAGTGTAAACATATTTCATGGATGGATGGAGAGCTAACTAAAGTTTAGAGAACCTCCCCTTCCCTGCAAATTAAATCTTAACCCCCAAAGGATGTGGAATCTAATCCATCCCCTTCCTCTCAAATTTTCTCAACGTGGCAAAGAGCAAGAACTTTTTAACGCCCATCCTGTTCCAATAAGTTGGCTCGTTCTACACAGCTTTCAAAAGCAGAGGGAAGGAGCGCACAGTTTTCCCAGTGCTGTCAAGATGAAGGACCAATTAAAGGCTGGCTCCATTCGTCACTCTTCTTCGTCTCCATCACCAGGGCCTTGGAGGATTTGGAGAAAACATTTCTCTGTCTTGTTAATGGCTTTCAACGCCCAGCTTTTGGCACCCCGGCAGTGCTCGGATTGAGTGGTTGGGCTTTATGAAAAATAATGCTCGCTCTGGAGGGTTGGCGGACACATCGCCTGGTGTCGGTTGTGTTGACAGTGTTAGTTTGCCCTTGCCTTATCAAGGTGACAAATGGTTTTGTTTTTACTCCCAGCTGACATGGGGGTTTTTGGAGAGGGAAATAGTGGTTGGAAAGCCAGCTGATGCTATGGGACTTTTGAGTAATTTTGTCATGGGCTGCTCAGGTTTTGATGCTGTTTGGTCCTCTCTAGTGTGCCAGAAAGCTTTTGGCTGCAGCTCTGAAAATTCTTATAGAAGCAGATGCTTTTTTTGCTTTCCGTAAAAGTTGCATCTCATTATGTGTGTTTCATCTGTGGTGTGGAAATTCAGCTCCATGGGAGTTGCGGGTACGCAGCTTTCCTCTCCAGAGACGTCTTGGACGAGGAGTCGCAAATCAAGGGCAGTTCCGTTTCTCCTATCTGATGGACACCTTTCTTTCCTTTTTCTCTTTTGAGTTTCACCCTCTAAACTTAACTATTTTTTTTTTAAAGATGTAACCGCTTTGCATTTCTGTGTGGCTGAGGAGGGTCTTAATGAATGAAACCACGTCCCCTGGAGTTGCTTGTAGGGACAGCTAGGTGCCCCTACATCTCCCAGAATCCTTGACCATCAGCCACACTGGGGCTGATGAGAGCTGCAGTCCAGAAAGCTCTGGCAGGCACCAGATTGCCTAGCACTCCTCTGAGTGCTAGAGGACCCCCTGGGTTACTAAGCGGGGCAGTTAAGCTAGTGTGGGTTTTTCCAGGGGTTTGGACTACAGGTCCCATCATCCTCAGGCAGCATAGGCAAGGATTCTGGGAGTTGGGATTGGAAAGCATGGAGAGAGGCTTTCAGTTCGCCTTCACAGTGTTAGGTGATTGCTCAATTTAAATGTTCAACACAGCTATGTACATTGAATATGTTTTGTGTTCTTCCATGGGCCTCTTACGTGATAGGATTGTGTTTTTCTGTATTCAGGATTTGGATAAATCTGAAAATGCATTGTCTGTATGAGAAGAAAGGGTAGATCTCCTTTTTTTTCTTCATTTGGCTGCTTTGTTTTGCAGTAGCTGAGATTCCTGGGGGAGAATTTATTGCAAAATGGGAGGCTAAATCTCCCATGCTAAGGACTGTAGCTGGCTTCCCTCTCTGTGTTAACAGTGCAATTGTTTGTGGCAGTTTCCCTCAAGTCCTGATGGGCCGGAGTACAGCTCCCAACATGCTGACTGAGGATGATGGGGACCGTAGTCCCACACAATGGGAGGAAAGTAGGAATTCTGGGAAGTTTTAGAACTCAGGTGGGCAGATAGTCTCATAACCTGGAATAGCATTCTTGCAAAAGATTGTTCTGGCCTGATTCAGTGGCTGATGGCTTTGACGCTGATAATCAAGTCTCCCTCTCTCCTCTGTCATAGAACTAAAATCTAGATTTTTTTCCCCCCTGATACCCTAAGTTTCTAAACCAGTATTAAGTTAAAACTTGTGGAATGTGGAAGGGGAATGGTGGTACGGTTTTGTGCAATCTCCAATTTCTGAACCACTCTAGGTCTCAAACCTTTAGTCCTCCAGGCATTTTGGACTTCATCTCCCAGCATTCCCCAGCCAATATGGCACATCATTGGGGATTCTGGGAGTTGAGAAATCCAACAGGCTGAGAACCACTGTCCTACGCAGTATTATCTTACGGTAACAAGACCTAACCCCTGTCTCTCCTCCCACTGATTTGAGCCATTCCAAAGTTAACCACTTGGACTTTCCTTAATTTAATGTAATTTTTTTTTGTATACACTTTTATTTTTGGTTTGGTCTGGATGCCAGATCATGGAAACTAATTCTGCTGTGTATATAAATGTTTATTTTTTTAAAATCCTGTGTATATAATTCTTTTTTTTTTAATTTGTATCTGGGCACTTGTGTTATTCCACCACTATTGTCTTTGAAAAACAAAGAAGCAACCACACAATTAAAACAAATTCCTCCTGTGTCTTTGTGAACTTTCTGGGTCTCCGTGGTGATCTTGCTTTTCTTCTCTCTCCATACTTCCAGTAATGGGATTCTTTGAATGCAGAGGTGAGATTCCTGCAGGCTTCCAGATGGGACAGAACTGTAACTCTCAGCATGCTTTATCATTGGCTAGGACTGCTGGGAGTTAAAAGCCCAGTCACATCTCAGCACTCTCCTGATCCCCAGGTCTGATTCAGGATTCCTTTCCTCAAAGGGGTGCAAAGCCGGTTCACGCTTGGAAGCCACACATAGGCCGTTTCCACACTAGACAGTTGCAGTGCTATTATTCCACTTTCAGCATCCTATGGAATTCTGGGGTTTGCAGTTTAGGAAGGAGCATCTGAGATTCTCAGCCAAAGAGCTCTTTGGCCTCAGTAAACCGCAGAGCCCAGAATTCCACAGGAGGTTGAAAGTGGAATAATAGCGCTATAAGAATGTAGGGCGGAAATGGCCATAGTGCTTTGTGTGTGTGTGTGTGTGTGATTTACTGTCAAGTCAGTTTTGATTTGTGGTGTCTCTTTGAAGGAGAGTATCTGTCAAAGTGGACCTGACGGTATTTAACACCAAGAGCCTCCCCGGTCGTCAACTGAGTTTTGCAAACTCGGTGCTTTGGCTTCGATCAATCAGTCGTTCAGTGACACCTATGAATGAGAGAGACCTTCTACAGCCCTGCTCAGGTCTTGCAAACTTGAGACAGCTGGAGCTCTCGTGATTGACTCGATCCACCTGTCGTGCGGTCTTCCTCGTCGCAGGCTATCTGAAAGACCGTCTCTCCCTATATGAGCCTGCCAGAGCCCCAAGATCGGTAGGGGAAGGCTTTTTCTGTCCCAGGCTCGCCCGATAAGAACACGGGAGACAGGGCCTCCTCAGTGGCTGCGCCCACCCTCTGGAACTCCTTTCCTCAGGAAGCCTGGCTGGCCCCCTCCTTGCTCTCCTTTTGCCTGCAGGCAAAGCACATTATTATTTAATTAGGCTGCTCATGCCACATGAAATGGCTGTGGCGTTACTGGAAAGAACCCTCTGGCTTCACAAGGAGCGTAGAGAGCCTTCATACAACTGGATAGTATGAAGCCTGCAAAGCCGGAGGGCTCCTTCCAGTGCCGTCAGAGCCATCTCTGGCTTCGCGGGGGCCGTAGAGACCACAGAGAGAGAATACCATCATATTATCTGGGACTATAAAGCCTCTTTGTGGTCCCTGTGAAGCCACAGGGATCAGTGCCATCCACAGTTTCAGATACCCATGGGGGGCCTTGGAATATATCCCCGTGGGTAAGGGGAGGATTACTGTGTTTAGATATGTGGAGTAGCCTGCTGTGGCCACCCAAACTTCATGGACCCTTCCTCTGCAGAGAGGGGAAGTGGGCTGATTTCCCAATTGCCCCTGCAGGTCAGCGGTTTCCTAGGTTAGCCCCCCCTCCCCAGTTTTTCCTGCATCCCAGTTTGAGAAGAGGAGAGGCAAGATGTCTAAAGCCCCATCCGACTGCAGACTCTTCTCCAGCAGGTTGCAATCGCTAAAATAGGAAACGCTGCCTCTGGCCTTGGTGCTGAATCGTGCTAAAATTCCTGCCCTGAACTGTCTGTGGGAAGGAGACGGCACTCCGTACATCTGTCTTTAAATTAATGGGACAAGAGGAATAAATTGACACGCGACTTTGCAGCATCCAAACACACACGCGCGCGTCATTCCTTGTGTCTTTAATTTCATCTCCACAAGAATCCACCTGGAAGTGAAACCTGGAGCAAAGGAGCAAGGAAATGGTCTTGTGTTCCAGTGAAAGGAGAGCTTTCCGCTTTGCGGCAAGAGACGGTTAGTGGGGATGGTTTTCGGAGGGTATCCGTGCGTCTTTAAAAGCTCAGGAGTTGCTAGCTGGCATCAGGGATGGATGAGCGAGAACGTGCCTTCAGTTCTGCAAAAAAAGAGATTAAAAAAAAAAAGACATTTATGTCCAGCAAGCCTGAGTATTGGACTATGACTCTGGAGACCAGAGTTTGCTTGCTTATTTTATGTATTTATCATATTTATATGCTCCCTTTCTCCCAGAGTGGGACCCAAGGTGACGGCCAAAAAGGTTAAAAACGTTAATAAAACACTTAAAGCGATTAAAGACAATTTAATTTTGATTTACTTAATTTAAAATGTAAAAAATGTTCTAAAAATGAAATGATAAGAACTGACAGATTTTGAAGACAATTTGAGAAACTAAAAAAAGTTTGCAGCAAGTGAAGAAAGCTGAGGAGGAGAGAGAAACCAGGACATTTTTAGAAAGCAGATGGAAAAGCGGGAAGACAGAGGATTAACCAGAACTGTCCCAGCCAAACGGGGCTAGTTGGACGAGACGTTACCATCAACGTTCATAAGGCTTATATCCCATTTATTAGTCTATTCCCTGTTGGAAAACCATCCAATTTAGCAGCCACTATTTTGCGGATATGAATTGTTGAATCTTCCCTCTGAGCCTTACCCGGTTCCTGTTACAGCCGAGACCACTGGAGGACCCGATCCGGTCCAGCCGACGGCCAAAACAACCGGAGGACCTTTGGAAGCTGCGGGGGGTGTTGAAAAGAGCCCGTAATTTGTTCCTCGTGGTGGTCAGCGATCTCTCCAGGGGCTGCCGATTGCTGCCTCCAAAGCCATCTTCGCTCATTGTCCGGTCATACTTGCTTTCCCAATTGGCAGAATTTTGGGAACATCTCCTGCTGTGTCGTCGTTCGGTTCGTTAAAGCTTTGGCCGACCTCCCCGTCTCTTTCTCCAGCTTCAAGTTTGTCTTCAAGACGGTCCAGAAGGTCCTGAGAGAGGAGCAGGAGAGACCATAAAAATTGGCCAAAAGTGCAAAAGTCCAAAATCTTGGCTCGGAGCTAGCAATGCCTACTAGCCACCGAGACTGTGTATTCCTATACTCAACAATTAAAAGATATTAAAATATTTGCTTTCCATTCCATATCCAAGATGGTCAAGACAGTACAGCCCATGGATTCTGTACCCATTGATTCAACCAACCGTGGCTTGAAAATATTCCAAATATATCCAAAAAGCAAGCTTTGATTTTGAAATTTTATATACAGGACGCCATTTTACGATATCATTGTATCATTGTACGTCATGGATCTTGAGAATCTACAAATTTTGGTACCCAGAGAGGTCCTGAAACCAAAACCTAATGGATAACAAAGGACCCACTGTATACAATAAAATCAGTTTTGATCAGTTCTTTTTCACCATTTTCCTTTTTAAATTGATTTAATAATTTTTAAAATTGTAATCATTGCATTGTAAAGATTGATATCCTTACATTTAATTGTCCAACCCAAGCTCCATGTTTCTCTGTGTTCATGGATGTTTTTGGATCACAATGTCCTTCCACCCCACCCAAGGCGATGGGCGTTGTAGTCCAGCAACATCTGGGAAGCCAAGGTGGAGAAAGACTTCCAGACATACCAGTGGAAGTGAATGTCCAGCTCCAGCAGAGGTGGGAAATTGCAACTCTCTAGGTATTGCATATCCCAGCATTCCTCACTGTTGGCTGTGCAAGCTAGGGTTTGCAATTAATGAACTGGAGAGCTGCGTGGTTCCTATCCCTGTTTGAAATGAAGTTTTCCCATTCCTCTTCTAAGTCCATTGCTTAAACTGGGTGTGGGAATCGCTTCCTTTTCTAGAGGGATAACATCTCCCAGCAGCCACCATAGCCCCTGGTGAAGGATGCTGGGAGGTATAGTACACCAGCCTCTGGAAGATTGTATGATTTCCATCCCTGTTTAAAGTCAAGGCAAGATGACTTACTCGGTTTTCTTTCCAGATGTTGGACTGCAGTGTCCAGCAGCCAGTATGATCACTGGCAAGGAATGATGGACATTCCACTCCAGCAACATCTGAGGGGGGAGTTACATGATCCCCACCTCTGTTTAGCCAATCTATCCACCTTTCTCCCACCCACACACACTTTACTTGTATTCTGAATTTTTCCCAGACTGGGACTCAAGGCAGCTTCAAAAAAGCAGAAAATTACCATGAAAAATCTAGTTAAAAACATATAAGTTAAGATTAAACAACAACAGAATTGAAACCAATTAAAATCTTGCTTTAAAACAGATTAGAAACAGTTGTTCACCTTCAAGTCATTTCTGGCTTATGGTTGACCCTAAGACAAAACCTATCATGGAGTTTACATGGCAAGATTTGCTCCAAGGGGGTTTGCCTTTTTCTCCCTCTGAGGCTGAGAGAGTGTGACTTGCCCAAGGTCATCCGGTGGGTTTCCATGGCTGAGTGGGGATTCGAATCCTTGTCTCCAGGACCACAGCCAAGCCACTACGCCACCCTGGCTCTGTACCGTAAAAGCATCATAAAAGCCCCTTTCTTGTTAAAAATGAGTTCCCAGAATTCCTGACTGTTGGCCCTTTTCAAATCCTAAATTTGGGGACATCCGATGGCTGAGCAATCTAGTTGCTCAAGACATTTTGCTACCTGAGGCAAAGGATGGTACCACCCTTCATTCCGTACACATCAGTTTCCAGACTGGCTGTTGAATTTTATTTCAATGCTGACAAAGAGGTAACATGCTATTTTAGAGGTTGCGGGGCATGGCAATGAAGTTGTACCTCTCTGGCCTCCAACAGCCTGCTGCCGTCTCCAAACATCTGCTGCCTGAGGCTGGCACCTCACTCCACCTCACGGAAGGGCCGCCCACACCATTGTGAACCAATTGAAAATACCGAAATCAGTTCTACCATCTCTTACCTTCAACTCCATTAGTTCTGATTCAGAGTCAAGGTGGGCACTGGCCGTCCCATGAAGCTGGGCAGCCGTGAGAAGGATGAACACAAGAGGCAGGACTAGCGATCCCATGGTGCTGGTGACGCTCTTCTCCAATGCAGTGTCGTTGGTCCGATCCTGCCTCTCACTCCCTCTTTATACCCCGGGGCCCGCAAAGCTCACACCCCAGGAACGGACCCAGCTACATTCCATCACTGTTCGAGATAAGGGATCGGAGATATGGATGCTGGCCGGCGATGCCCTTTTAAAGCAAAAGTTTGCAAGTTTAAAGCATCTCAACTTCCGGCAGTGACAACCATGGGCACCCGTGATCCAGGCATTCCTGTTGACTCATCTCAAGAGACTTCGCACTTCCGAGGTGTCGGAGAAGCTCCCCAAACATCTTGTGTCTTCTATCTCTTCTGGGAAGGAGTCGAGTGGCCACCTCGATGGGGGGAAATCACGAGTGATGCGTTGGCCGGCAAAGGCGCGTGCTGGTTACGTAGCCCAGTGGGCACGCAAGGCAAAATTGCCTCTTCTGAATTTCAAAAGCTTCAGGGGCCCCCTTTGGAAATCCACCCACTAAAGGCACCACAACGTGCTTTGGGCGTGTCCGCACCACACTGTTTTAGCAGCGTGATACCAGTTTAACTCTCCTGCCTCCATCCAACAGCCGTGGTCAGCTGAAGGCCAGAGCATTTGGAGGGTCAAAAAAGAGGGAGAACTACAGCTCTTCTGCACATCCCCTGAACTCTAGCAGAGAATTCTAAGTCTCCCCCCAAAAAACTATAGATCCCAGCGTTCCATGGGATGGAGCCATGGCAGTTACAGTGGTAGGAAACTTCTGTTCACTTTGTGAACTGAGCTATGCAACAAGGCAGCCCAGCAGCCTTTTTGGGGTCTGTTGAACAAGTAACAGGATCCTCCTAGCTGGAGAGAACGTGGTACGAGCCTGGTTTAAGCAGGGCACGAGTCCGTCCATGCCAGGGGCCAGCACCGGGCCTCCCCAGGTGAACAGTGGCCTCAAACGAGGACACACAGAAGCAAGGCCACCAGGAGCTCATCAGGCTGCAATGAGGGCCAGGAAGGCCGAGGGCAGGAGATGGACGCCAGAAACAACTTGTGCGTTGCCGGCCCTTGCCTTCTCTGGACTCCCTGGCCTGCCTGGATTTCCTCACCCTGGCCTGCCTGGCTGTGTTGCCCGCCGGATTCCTGGAGCTTGGGACCGTTTCTGGAGCGTGAGCAGGCAAGCCGTACGGACAGTTAATGTCTCAGTTTGGCTGTGAAGGGCCTCCTACTGGCCCTGCCCTCTCTTGCCTGGCAGAAGAGAGCTGGCCTGTGACAGTAAGGGACTTAACAGGGTGCGAGCCTGCAAGGAACTGGCTTAACAGGGTACGGACTTGACCTAATAGGGTATGAGTCTGCAAGGAACTGGCTTAGCAGGGTATGGACTTGACCTAATAGAGTACGGGTCCGCAAGGAACTGACTTAGCAGGGTATGGAGACCTAACAGAGTACGAGTCTGCAAGGAACTGGCTTAACAGGGTATGGACTTGACCTAACAGGGTATGAGTCTGCAAGGAACTGGCTTAGCAGGGTATGGACTTGACCTAACAGGGTACAAGTCTGCAAGGAACTGGCATAGCAGGGTATGGACTTGACCTAATAGGGTACGAATCTGCAAGGAACTGGCTTAACAGGGTATGGACTTGACCTAACAGGGTACGAGTCTGCAAGGAACTGGCTTAACAAGGTATGGACTTGACCTAACAAGGTACGAGTCTGCAAGGAACTGGCTTAGCAGGGTATGGACTTGACCTAACAGGGTACGAGCCTGCAAGGAACTGGCTTAACAGGGTACGGACTTGACCTAATAGGGTATGAGTCTGCAAGGAACTGGCTTAGCAGGGTATGGACTTGATCTAACAGAGTACGGGTCTGCAAGGAACTGACTTAGCAGGGTATGGACTTGACCTAACAGGGTACGAGTCTGCAAGGAACTGGTTAGCAGGGTATGGACTTGACCTAATAGGGTACGAATCTGCAAGGAACTGGCTTAACAGGGTATGGACTTGACCTAACAGGGTACGAGTCTGCAAGGAACTGTCTTAACAGGGTATGGACTTGACCTAACAGGGTACGAGTCTGCAAGGAACTGGCATAACAAGGTATGGACTTGACCTAACAAGGTACGAGTCTGCAAGGAACTGGCTTAGCAGGGTATGGACTTGACCTAACAAGGTACGAGTCTGCAAGGAACTGGCTTAACAGGGTATGGACTTGACCTAACAGGGTACGAGCCTGCAAGGAACTGGCTTAACAGAGTATGGACTTGACCTAACAGGGTACGAGTCTGCAAGGAACTGGCTTAGCAGGGTATGGACTTGACCTAACAGGGTACGAGTCTGCAAGGAACTGGCTTAGCAGGGTATGGACTTGACTGTAAGGCAGAACTTTCCAAACTGTGTGTTGCGACATTTTAGTGTGTGTAGGTGCGCCATGCGAACGTAACGAGCGGAGGGGCGGCCTCTCCCACCGCCCAAGGAGGACCCTGGCGAGGGTGGCAGTCAGCCAGGCCTGAGTGGAGGACCGACAGGCAAAAGAAGCATTAAAAATTATTCTACAGTTTTCTACTACATGCCTTTGGGAAGTACAGTTTTCAACAACAACAAAGCAGTGGCGGAGCTTGGAGCGCATGGGGGCGTGGGTCCACTGTGTGTGGGGCGTGGCCATGATGTAAGGGGTGGGGCTACGGCATACAGGGGCGTGGCTACGAGCTGGGACGCCTCCAAAAAATTGCCCCCTGGGGCAGAGCACCGCCATCGCCCCCCGTCCTTACGTAACTGCCACGAAAAGACGCTGAAAGGTGGAAGCTTAAAAATGCTTGCTGTCCAAATGCAAGTGTCTTTATCTAATATTCCACCAAATATTCAAAAGCTGTGTTCATCCTCTCAGCCTCAGTGCATCTCATTAAAATGGTAGGTTGTTATTGGTTTTATTCGATCGTTTCAAATTCTTGCGCATATTTACGTATTGTCACTCCTACGTGACAACAATCTTGAAAATGTGTGTTATTATTTATAAGTCACATACTTTTTAAAAAATATACGTCAATGAAAGATTTTCATGGGATATGTTTTGTCCCAATCTGTTTTGTTATTCCGATTTGTGTGTGTGTCCGTGTCTCTTCTAAGGGGTTAGTTTGCAAATAAAGCTGGTTTGCAAATAAAGCTGAATTCCTACGTCATGAAACGATGCCTGTCTAAAAAGTGTGTCACCAACATGAAAGGTTTGGAAAGCTCTGCTGTAAGGAACTGGCTATGAACTTGACCTAAACAGAGTATAAATCTGTAAATAATTGATTTAACAGGGTAAGGACTACAGCCCTGCTAGAGCTGTGCGGGAAGACTCTGTCAAAGCCCCCCACTTTGACAGACGGCCATCCAGACTGTGTTTAAAAACCTCCAAAGGAGACCCTGCCACACTTCCAGGAACTATGTGCCGTTGTTGAATTGCTCTTACGCTCAGGAGATACTTCCTAATGTTTAGGTGGAATCCCTTTTCCTGACGTTTGATGCCATTGCTCCGTGTCCTAGTCTCCAGGGCAGCAGCAAACAGGCTTGCTCCGTCCTCCCGATGACATCCATCCAAATATTTAAACATGTCCCCTCTCCACCCTCTCTTCTCCCGGCTAAACCTCCCCAACTCCGTAAGCCGCTCCTCAAAGAGCTTCATGGTTTCCCAGGCCTTTTAACTGTGTGTTCTGCCTCGCAGGGGGTTGGGCTAAATGGTTTTGGGGGCTTACTTTCCCGGTCAGGTCCTGTTGCAACCGGGGTTTGATTTTTCATGGTGCAGCCTTGAGGGATTCAGAGCGCCCTGGGGGATCGGCGTGCTTGCAGGCGAGGCCCCCGGGCTCCAATTGCAACACGCATCTGGAAGCCGTTGGGGAATTGGGACTCTCTTTAGCAGTATGGTTTACTTTGTGAAAGCTGTATTCAGTCTAGGAAAAGATCTCGACCCTATGGGGAGAAGGGCGGTGGGAGGTACAGATATGGGGTAGTTTCCCACGGCCACCCAAATTTCAGAGACCGCTCCTTTGCAGAAGGAGAAAATGAATTACTTTCCCGCGTTCCTTCTTAATCTTTCCTCCCAATTTTCTAGTTGGTTGTGGTCCTTTGAAATTGTGTTTCTGATTTTTCTAGCATCTTGGTTGCCTCTCCTGGTTTTGCATCATCCACAAATTAGTTGGCATGGCTTTAAAGATATTTTGATATTTTAATGTGTTGTGTTTTCACTTTATCCGTGCTTTAGTTGGCTTTTTAAATCTGATGCTTAGATGTTTGTGAGTATTTTAATTTGCGTTGCTAGGTGCATTGAGTCCCACTGTTGGGAGAAAGGCAGGATATAAATGAAAGTAATAGTAATAGTAGTGGTAATAATAATAATAATAATAATAATAATAGTAATAAGGTGAGTTAGATGAGCCAAAGCTCTGGTCTAGCAAAAAGCAGTGTCCAGGTCAAAATAATTTTTTGAAAGCAAATCTTAATAGAGAGGATTTGCGTAAGAAAATTCCTGCAAATTTGTTTGCACCTCATCTTTGAAATGTGGACTAGAACCTTGCGAAGGCTTGCTGGGTGTCTGAATGGGAGTGGCTATGCAAATTAACCTGTTTTCCCAAGCAGTGGATCATGGGAAAAAACACCCCAAACAGTTCTTCTTTCCACCAAAGACAAAGTGAAGGCAGACAAAGCAATTCAATCTCATAAAATTAAGGTGGTTTTTATTATTATTATTATTATTATTATTATTGTTATATTAAGCAATGGTCTCAGTGCTGACAGTAAGAAAGTTCTATTTTTTTTATTTTTTTATTTTTAGAAAAAATAAAGAGAGAAAAGGAAAGCCAGAGGAATAAACAAAATGAGAGGTCAAGTAATAAATAAATTAATAAATAAATAAATAGGTGGAGGTTTCCGGGCGTTTCCAGTTGTTTCCGGCGATTTCTGGAAGGACGGGAGCGTCTTTGGAAATCCACGTAGGAAGTTTAGATCCTTCTGAAGGGAAGGTTCGGATGGGGTGGCTTAATGGATGGTTAAGTCTCAATTCCTCCTTGATCCTGAAATCAAACAAAGGAAAGAAAGGGGGAAAAAATCACAATTAGCGAAAGAAGAAGGTGTTTCCAATTCTGTCGTTGGCATACAATAATTAGGATTATTAGATCGGTTGCAGTTTTCCTTCATTTTGCTCAGTAATGCAACATTTATGCTTGTGGCTAAATTTGGGAAATAAACAGCAATAAATGTTTGTTTGTTGAACACTTATTAAAACATTTATTAAGCGTGGACAAACTATGGTTATCCAAAGTTGTGGCTGGCAGCTTAAGCGTCAGTGGGGCAATAAATCAGCTTTGGGTTTTAGTCCAAACTTCTTTGTAAATAATAAGGATGGTGGTGTTTGCAGTTCTAAAAGGAACTCCCCCCCCCAAAAAAAGGCTCTGCTTTTTGGCAGGCATGAGGATGAGGGCAGTTGCAGTCCTAGAGCTCTCCTCTTTGGAGCCTGGGGACAATGGACTTTGTAGTCCCCAAAAGAACTTCCCCAATCTTTGAGGGTGTGGAGATGATGGGGGTGGCAGTCCCCAAAAGGCCATTCCTGAGGTCCATTTTTGGGGGTAGAGGACTGAGAAGGGAAGCTGACTTTTCATTTCCTTTCCAAAAAATATTAAAGCACGCATCTGTTATTTATTATTTGATTTTTATTGCAATTTTTAATTTATTTTTATTTTTAATTAAATTTAATTTAATTTTCATTCATTGCAATTGCAATCCTGGTGGGACTGGGAGGCCCGGTCCTGAAGCCGGTATTGGGGAGGCCCATTGCAAAATAGATGCCAGCGAGGCTGGGCTTACCTCTGCACCCCATCCCGCTCACGGACCCGATCCGGTCCAGCCGCCGTCCGAAACACCCCGATTCCCGCATGCTCCGGGCGGCCTGGATGCCCCTCATCCGCTTCAGCAGGGAGTCCCTGCCCGAGGGGGCAACCACAGGGACCGAACTGACCCGGGGCTCAGGCCGGGGCTGCTGGTTGCTGAGCTCCTCGTCCTCCCCGAATTCACTCAGGTCTCCCCCTCTCTGGGTTTCGGGATCCTCAAAGTCCGGGTTGTCTTGCAGGTCTTCCATCAGGGAGATTTTCTCCTCCAGCCTTTGCAGAAGGGCCTGGAATGGCAATGGGAAATATAGTCAAATATAGTCAGCCACTTGGACATTTTAAGAATTGGAAAGTAGGGACCCCTGAAGGACATCTAGACCACCTCCAGCTCAGGGTAGGAAGGACCTTGTGGTTAGAAAACCAAAGCTAAGGGTGGTTACCCTTTGGACTGCAACTACCATGACTTTCATGGGGATTGTGGGAGTTGCAGTCCAAACAGCAACTTTCCCTACCTCTGAGAATCTCTAGTGGATGGCATGAGTCCAATCCTGTCCCCCATCTGAGCCCACTAGACCTCTAAGGTCTTCACGAGGGGCTCCTCTGCCTTCACTTGGTGGGAACAAGGGTGACAGGGTCTTTTTGGTGGTCGCTCCCAGTCTCTGGAGGTCAGGAAAGCCCCCTCTGCCAGCAAGTGGAAACTTTCCTACTCCATCAGGCTTTTAGGAATTGACTGCAATCAGCTTTTAATGGTGTGCTGTTATTTTGTGGTTTTCTAAAAATGTATTCTTGTCTTTTAGCACATTTAAATTGGTTTTGAACTCTCTAGAACTCCTGAATAGGTCTTACCCTTCTTTATCTTTCCGGTAGCAAAGATCAGACAGATTTAGTAGTAGCTTCCCAAGGAGCTTTCCAATATTCTAGGCTCACGTCAAGTGTAGAGTCCAGCATCTTGGAGGAGCTCCTTTACAGATCAGATTAAAACCCGGAGCGGATGTTCCCCTCCCTCCCACACCGACGTGGGTGCCACTGGTGGCTGATCCCTCAATATAGATATATTTTGCCATCTTTTTAATATCTGTTCTCCAGCTCTTGAACTTTTCATTGGGACGTTTTAATCAAGAGTTGAATACCGAGGTGCTTGTTTTAAACGGTGGCAAAGGATGCCTTAAATCTTTTGCTCGAAGTGCAGAGGCGTAGTGCAAACACTTTGAATTAATTGTACTAGTAGTACTCGTTACTAGAGGAAAAAAATATATTAAAATTGAGCTGCTTGTTTTAAATATAAAGTCAGCCCTCCACATTTGTGGGTCCGACTTCCATGGATTTGATTATTGGTGAGTTTTTCCAACCCTTGTCCTCCAACCTCAGGTGCTCCTTTTCTGGGGGAACCTTCCCTCTCGGTGGTTCCGATCCGGCCACGCAGCCCTTTAAAAACCCACCTCTGCTCCTCCTGTTCCCCTACTCCCCGGCCAGCTAAGGATGGTTTGCAGCCCCATTTCTCAGGTCCCCAAACCCTCTCCCGATGCCCCCCAAATACCCAAGGAAGGAAATGGGCGAGAAAAAAGCAGTCTAGGTCCACTGTACCAACCTACCCCCTTTCCCTCTCCTTCCCCTGAGCTGGTTTAGACCCTGGGTGCCCCTCTCCCCCCCATGCCTCGCCCCCCTTCCCACAGACCCCCACCCGCATTGTGATATTTGCAAAAACTGAGGCTGATACTAATCAGACGTTGTTACGAGGTATGGCATGGAGCGGTCTGAGCATTGCGCGACGACCCTGGAGACCAGGGTTTGATTCCTCGCTCGGCCGTGGAAACCCAACTAGGCGGCCTTGGGCGCGTCACGCTCTCTCAGCCCAAGGAAGCCCGGTGATGGGTTTGCCTCCTGAGTCAGAAGTGACGTGGAGGCCCGTGACAACGAGAAACGGCTGCCCAGCTTAATGCGTTGAAACCGAGTTTGCAAACTATTAAACCTTCTGTAGACTCTGTAATTATGTCTGTGTGAAGGGACCCCCAAATGTAGGGTTTTCCAGTACTTTTGTGCATTTGTATAAAAGGAAAAACTTTCTATCCCTCAAATAGAAGACATCCTTTAAAAAAAGAGTAACCCGCCAGTCCTGTAAGAGACAAAGTTTCTGGCCATCAAATAAGGGGCGCCCCTTAGGTTGTGGAGAATCAACATAGTGTAGAGGTTTAAGCACTGGACTGTGACTCTGGAGAGCAGGGTTCGAATCCCACGGAAGCCCTCGGGTGCCCCTGGGCAAGTCACACTCTCTCAGCCTCAGAGCCAGGCCATGGCAAAACCCCCTCCGACCAGTTCTTGTCAAGTAAAAACCTACAAGAGGTCTTTCTATTCTGTCAGGCTTTGGGGAATCAATTGCAGGCGGCTTTTCAGAGTTACGTTCTTGTGGTATTCTTTATAATCTGTCCTAAAATGCCCTTTTTTTCTTTTTTCTTTTTTAACCGTCTCAAGGCTATAGTGTTCAGTTGTTTTTTGAAATAAAATTTTATATATAGCTTAGTGGTGTCTTTTTTAAAAAAAAATTGTTCCAGCTTTAATGTTCTGTAACCTGCCTAAAAGACAAGCAAATAATAATAATAACGACAATAAATCACAGCTGCCCAGAGTTTGCAAGACCAAGAGTTTGCAAGTAAGGATGTTTTTAAAAACATTTCTCTCCTTCGGAGGGTTGCCATAAGTCAAAGCCAACTTGCTGGCACGTAACAACAAAAAGTAGCATAAGGCATTTTTTTTTTCTCAGAGCCTGGCGTGAGGTTTTAGCTCAAGTTTTCCTAATTGAGCACATTTTTCTTAATGTTGGGGCACTTTGTTCAAGTTGGAGCACATCCCATTTGCAACCTGGTTTTACTGATTTGCCCAAGCCAGCAGTTTGGGCATTGGGCTATGACCCTGGAGACTAGAATTCGATTCCCAGCTGGGCCGTGGACTTTGGGTGCCTCACACACTCTCAGCCCCCAGAAACCCCTGTGAGAAGCTCACTTTAGGGTCTCCATGAGTCAGAAATGACTTAAAGGCCAGCGACAATAACACCAGGGCAGCAGGAAGTGTATGCATTGCCCTGGGTATAGAATATAGGGCAAGTTGCTAGTCCTTAACCTCAGTTTTGCCAGCTGCCAACCATGGAAATAATAATAAGTGGAGCAAACCAAGCCTGAACTCTCCCTAGAAGCCAAGATGACCAAACTGGGGCCGTTTGCTGCCCTGATTTTGCAAGACCTGAGCCAGGCTGTTGACAACTTGGTGAGCTCGTTTGGGAGGTAAGTTAAAGCCGACTCGGCGGCATAAAACGATACCAACGGCAAACTCTGGTTCTGCTCTGGCCTCGTGCAATGATGGATTCGAGGCTAAATGCCATGGTGGCTAGGATTGCCCCAAGTCAAGAGGCACCTTGGAGGTATCTAAAGAGGCTTGAGAAGGAAGCCACCCTGCCTTACCTCCATGCTGGCCAGCTCCTTGGCCGGGCTGAGGTTGCCGATCGGGTGGGCCGCCGAATGCTGGAAGCAGAAGAGCAAAGAGAAGGCGATGAGAAAGGATCCTTTCTTAGCATCCATGCTGTCAGGTCAGGGTGTCCACAGAGAGAACGGTGCCTCCGCGTTGACGGGTCTTTTCTCTTTCCGGAGACGACGTGACTCGGAGAAATCCTTCTTCCCTTCTTCCACTTCTCTCTCTGGCTCTGTGCTCTCTTCTTCTCCCAGCCGGTCTTATATACCCTTTGGGCACGGTCTCTGGTTTGGGGGTTATCATTTGAATTATCTGAAGCACATTCCAACCCCGCCGCTGGCATGCCATTCCGCCAAGAGAAGATTCCCTTTATTAGGTGTCATTTGGTGGCGGGTGCCGGGGGTATGAGAGTCACAAGTCAATGATTTCATCCGGCCCACCCTCTCCTCTGATACTGGCCGTATGCGGCCCCCATGACTGGAAATTCCTTGACGTGTTTATTTTTTCCTCCTCTAAATACATCTTTCTACATTCATCATGTAGGGAAAACCTTCTTCTCCCCACTCGAAATGTCCCAAAAATCCACCCCAAGGACATTGCCCTGGGTGGGAAAGCTGGAAAGATAAAAGGAGCAGGTTTTAGGAAGGGACGGGATCGGATATTTTTGAAAGTCTGGCTACCCATCGTTCCCACGTATGGTCTCTTGAAGGTACCAATTTTGGTAAAAACAGCAATTTCATATTCCTTTTCTTCCCAAAATACTGTTCACAGAACGGTTGTGCCCGGCTGGTTCATTTCCTTGCTCAGTTGCTGAAACCGGGAGATTTGGGGTCTTTTGCTTTCCCGGGAGTGGTGTCATCCCCTTTAGCACAACTCAGGATTAAAAAAATAACTTTTTGCATTGCAGATCCCAGAATTCACCTTTCCAGGCCTGCTTGATCATGCTTGATAGAAGGATTTTTCAGAACTGTAGCTAAAAGAGTTCTTTTTTCCTCTCCAAGTTCTGCCCTTTTTGACCAGCACAGGGCCCTCCCGTGACTTCTTGCTGCCTGAGGCAGGGTGCCTCTATCATTTTGGATGATGTAAATCCGAATATTGTGAAAGTTAAAAACTTTATGGGTTGGTTCAGAAGTACTGATAAGGTTTTGATGTATGTTGCAGAAGTTTGAGTGTTGGATGAGGACTCCAGGAGTCCAAGGTTCAAATCCCTGCTCAGCCAAGGAAACCCACTGGGTGACTTTAGCAAGTCACACACTCTCAGCCTCAGAGGAAAACCTCCTCTAGATAAATTGGGCTAAGAAAACCATATGATAGAATTGATTTTGGAGATGCATAGCAATTGAAAGCCAGCACAGTGCAGTGGTTTGGCTACAGGACTAGGACTTTAAGAGACTTGGGTTCGAATCCTGCCCTCCTGCTGGGTGAGTCCCACTCTCTCAGCCTCGGAGGAAGGCAAAGACAGCCCCCCTCTGAATAATAAGTCTGGCGAAGGAAATCCTCAGATAGGGTCACCGTAAACTGGGGTTGGCTTGAAAGTGACCAACAACGACAAGAGCCATGAGGTACATATATGGTTGCCATTGGATGCCTTCAAGTCATTTTTTACTTAGGGCGACCCTAAGGCAACCTCACCACAGGGTTTTCTGGGGCTGAGAGTGTGTGACACACCCAGGGTCACCCAGTGGGTTTTTAATGGCTGAGCGGGGAATTGAACCCTGCTCTCGGGAGTCTGCTGTCCAAGGCTCAAACCATTATGCAACACTGCCTCTTTTGTTGATACGTGAAAACAGATAAAAACCAGTGTGGGGGGTACCACTTCCAGTTACATTCAACATGCTGGCTGTTCTTTTTGTTTTAAAGAAACAATTGTCACTGCAGAGTAATTTATGACCTTTTATGTAAAAGTCCCCCTGTGTTGTTCCCCAAGCCGATCTTTCCAACATATCTGAGAGCTGCTACACAGGGGCAGCCCAAGCCCCTTGCACGTTAGTAAAAGTAAGAAATGGATGCCAATTTCCTTCCTTCCTGGTGCGAATTCCGCATTTACCGCTTCTCTTTGTATGGTGTTTAGGCTTGTTGGCATTTTCGGGAGTCTGTGCAGCCCCGGAGGCTCCCAGGGAATGGAAAACTGGGCCTCCGGTATCACCGGAGTTGCCCACTCCTAGTTTGGGCATGGTCTGACCTTGGCGAAGGGTCAGAGTTGATCGTCTTTCTGTTGGCCTTGCAGTTCAGGAAGCAAAACTGGAGCAAACCAGAAACTAATTCCAGCAACAGGGATGGAAGGAAAGCCAAGTGACCTCTGGCTTCTCTCCAAGGTGCTGAATCCATCTCTCTCTCTCTCTCTCTCTCTCTCTCTCTTTTTTTCGGATCTCCTCCTCAAGCTGGGAGTGGGTGAGGGATCTCTGTCCCTCCACCGTCCCGAGACCAGGGCAACTAGGAATCTCTTGCTCCTGCAAAGCTCCAGCCGGGGAGGGAAGATGAGTTTCTTGCTTTTGGCCCCAGGAAGAAAGGAAAGGCAGGCAACCAGAAAACTTCTTCCCAGGGCAACCGGAGAACTCTGAATTTCCAGGTCCCCCATAGGTTGGACCTGGAGAGAAGGAAAAGTGTTCCTTTTGGCTGGCCGGGAGAGGAGAAGGCAGGGTCCCTCAGGGATGCAGCCTGTCTGCCTTTTTGTCTGTCTGTTTTTCTTTCTCTCATCCTTCCTTCCTTTTTCCCTCCCTCCCTCTTGCTAGCTTTCCTTCCTTCCTTCTCTCTTTTCCCTTCCGTCCTTCCTTCCTTCCTTCCTTCCTTCCTTCCTTCCTTCCTTCCTTCCTTCCTTCCTTCCAGAATTTGATCCTCCTCCCTTCCCTCTTAATTTCTACCTCTCCTTCCTTCCTTCCTTCCTTCCTTCCTTCCTTCCTTCCTTCCTTCCTTCCTTCCTTCCTTCCTTCCTTCTGGAACTAAACATTATCCATAATAGGAAAGTTGCACATCCATTGCAATTTTTTCTTTCCCTTTAGCCTTGGGAGTTGCATCAGTTTTTATCCAAGAATGCTTAGTTCGTGCTCTCCCCACCCCCAACTTTCCTCCGTTTTTATTCCTTCCTCCCTTCCTTTCCCTGGCCTAAAACTGAAGGAAAGGGGCGTGGCAGGGAGCAGATCGGTGTTTAAGATCAGACATGCAAACCAAAGAGAAAAAGTTTATATTTAAAAACCTAAGACATTTAACAGAGGTTGAGTATCCCTTAATTTGCTTCGACCCCCCGTTGGATTCTTTCTCCCCTGCTGCCTTCTAGGGAGATTGGACTACAGCTTCCATCATCCCCAGCCAGCATGCCCAGTGCTGTCTGGGGATGATGGGAGTTGGCGATGCCATAAACTGCACTCCTACAGACTTCTAATCTACCCCACTAACAGTTTTGAAGTTCTGGCTTCTTTTTGTGTGTGTCCCTCCCCAGTTTTGCCTCAGCATTGTCCACCTAGCAGAGATTGAGTGCCTTCCAGTTATAAGCTTTGCAGCCTTTCATTGCATACTGCGTCTCCCAGCATCCCCGTGTCAACTCCAGAGGAAGATTTCTTCCATGAATAATATTGTGTGTTTGCATTTGTCAGACACAGTTGCCTCTTAAAAAGCAACTTGCACGATATGGGGTGGCTTTTGGTGGGTGAAAAGAGAGAAGAATAAAGGAACAAGAATGTAGTCAGTGAAGGAGAGAAAAGAATTAATTTTCCAGTGGACGAGCAATGAGTGTAGCTTTGAGAAACAGAGCTTGCTCAAAGCAGTGACTTTCTCTGCAGGTTTTTAAATGTTGCTTAGAAATGCTCGGTTTGTCTATACAATACGGGACATGTCCAGAGGAGAGTGACCAAAATGCTAGAAGGCTTGGGAACTATGATGCCCTATGAGGAGAGGCTTCGGGAGCTGGGTATGTTTAGCCTGGAAAAGAGAAGGTTAAGAGGCAACGTGATAGCCATGTATAAGTATTTGAAGGGATGGTATATGAAGGCTGGAGCAAGCCTGTTTTCTGCTGCTCCAGAGACTAGGACACGGAGCAATGGCTTCACACTTCAGGAGAAGAGATTCCATCTAAACTTTAGGAAGAACTTCCTGACAGTAGGAGCTGTTGAACAGTGGACTACGCTGCTGCCTGGGAGTGTGGTGGAGTCTCCTTCTTTAGAGGTATTGAACCAGAAGCTGGTTTAATCGAATAGACCTCCACCTCCCCTCAAGCCCATTGCCTAACCTGTTTGCTGTTCCCCTCCAAGAAATGCACCCACACTTGGGCTGCAGACAAATTGTTATGTGCCCAGTAGGCAAAAAGAGATGGAAGCATTGTTCAAAGCCATAAGGCTTCTGGATGAATACATTATGTTTCTGAACCAAGGGCAGCAAGTCAGACACTAAGAATATTCAAGTCAAGTCAGTGAGTCATTTATTTCCAAGTCAGGCCCGAGTTGAGTCACTGAAGCAACCTGAGTTCGAGTCTATCAACTTGAGTCTACGTCACTGCTCCTCACGTCTTGCAAAACCAGGATAGCTGTGGCATCCTTGATTAAATCAGTCCTAATATCAGGGAAGTCCACACACACGTGATAAAGTTGGGACTGTCGTCCCCTTTCAGAACCCTGAACAAGTAAGGCACTCAAGTTTCTACAAAACATTTATTGATGAATGCAAATGCAAAGCCTGACCAGTTTTAAAGCAGGAGGAATTGAGAGCGGGTACAGCACAGCCAACAGTTCAACAAAATCATAGTCTGTAAGGTCGTGAGGACACGTGCCTTTCAAAAGGTCGTGAGGACTAGAAACCTCAAGGGTGGGAAGGGGTGTGATTCTTCGGGGAGGGGCTTAGGAGGAATAATTTTCACACAGATCAGCAGTTCATATCAAAAGACACAGTCGGAGCTGGTTGGCTTAAAATCTTTGGGTAGTCCTTGAAGATAGTTTTGACTCTTGGTTTTCAGGTTCTGGACTTTCTCCGCGAACCTAAAAGAAGGAGAAGAGACATTTGGTGTTAGATAAAGATAGTTGGTGTTAAGGGTTTTCTGCTGAAAAGGGAGAAATTTAACTAGCTGGACATTCAACTCTATCCAAGTCCATGGAATTAGCTCTAAAAATATGTCTGATTCTCTTCATCTCAGATAGCAGCAGTGTGATGCAGCAGCTAAAAAGGCCAATGCAATTCTGGGTCAAGGGAAGTGATGGCACTACTCTATTCTGCTTTGGTCAGACTCCACCTGAAATCCTATGTCCAGTTCTGGGCACCACAGTTCAGGAAGGGTATGGACAAGCCGGAGCGTGTCCAGAGGAGGGCAGCCAACATGGTAAGAGAATGCCTTGAAACCATGAAGCCCTCTGAGGAGCGTGTTAGGGAGGTGGAGATGTTTAGCCTGGAGAAGGGAAGGTTAAGAGGGGACGTGATAGCCATGTTCAAATATTTGAAGGAATGTCATACAGAGGATGGAGCAAGCCTGTTTCCTGCTGCTCCGGAGACTAGGACACGGAGCAATGGCTTCAAACTACAGGAAAAGAGGTTGCGTCTAAACATTTGGAAGAGCTTTCTGATGGTAAGAGCAGTTGGACAGGGGAACTCTGCTACCTGGGAGTGTGGAGGAGTCTCGTTCTTTTTAAAAAGAGGCTGGATGGCCATCTGTTGGGAATGCTTTGATGGTGTCTTCCTGCGGGGCAGAATGGGTTGGACTGGGTGACCCTTGGGGGTCTCTTCTGGCTCTATGAGTCTAAGATTCTTTGATTCTGTGTCTATGCTGACCATCAGGGACCCTCCAAAGTTTCGGGCAAGGTTCCTTCCCAGGGGAGCCCGACTTGGCACACAGGTCGACTTGGTCTCTTCCACCTCTAGGATTCTGTGATCTGCTCCTGTGTTCAGTGTAAAAGTGGGAGGAGGAGCAGCGATTCAAGTGGGATCATGGCCCTTGTATGGGACGTTTAGGGAGGGGTACTTAGAATTCTTAGCCAGAGAGCTCTAGTGCTTCCTCAGACTGTAAGCCCCAGAGTTCCGTAAGATGCAGCCACGGTGGTCAGCTTGGAGTCATAGCACTATAACTGTATAGTGTGGACAGCTCTTGGACTTAGGCAATCCAGTTTCAAAATCCAAGGTGACTCCTGGCTGCTCTTTTCCTCTTAACCTGACCTACCTCACAGGGTCGTTGTGAAGCCAAAGTGAGCGGGACAGGAGCCGAAGACACACACTTTGGGTTCATTGAGGACAGACAGGGTAGTGATAATGACGGGGAGAAGGAGGGTTTGGAATTGGAGAAGACTTACGGGCTTTGTAGACGTTGCACCCGAGCCCCGTCTGGGTCCCGATCCGTTCGAGCCTGCTCCCAAAGCATCCGGAGAAGTACCTCCTCCTCTTTGGCGAAGCGAAGAGCTTCCTCCATTGCTCCTCCACCTCGGCCTCGGTGAGCTGGAGCTGAGGTCGGAGCGGACCAAAAGGGAGGGCCGTGGAGTCAGCGAGGTCAGGCTCAGAGCTGTCGGCCTCGGCGTCTCCCTCCCCATAGTCGGGGACCCCCAGTTCCCCTCGCTCAAATTTCTCCTTCAGCCATTCGAGGAGGTCCTGAAATGGAAGTCGGCATCTCTAAATCCCAGCCCTCTGGAACTTGTTGGACTACAACTCCCAGCATTCTTCACACTGCATGCCCCACCGCAGCAGTGGGATTTATGCAGATCAGGGTTGATGGATTGCAGGTCCCATAATCCCTAGCCAATGGTGAGGGATGCTGGGTGTTGCAGTTTGAAAACAATTTAGATAGACCTCACAAATCCCACCCCTCTTCTCTGGGTGGTAATGCCCAGCCAGAGAGTCCCAGAAACCCTAGGTAGGTGATTGCTGATCCGTCCGCTCTGGGTTTTAGTCTGAACTTCATGTGAGCTTCCCTAAGTGTTGAACTTTGAGCCCAGAGCAGCACTCATAGTTACAACCATAACAAATTAGGTGTAGATAAAAGGAGAAGAAATCACAGAAATATTTTAAAAAATGCATTTTATAGTAGTTTACGGAGTGGGAAATCGACAATTGCTTTTCTTTATTAAATTTTTGTAGTTAAATAGTTGTGTGGTAGGCTGTGGTTTGGCTTTCTTTTGTTTTTTGATACCTTTGTGTAGTGTATTGGTTGTGTTGTGTGTTGTGCATTGCATCGTAAATGTGTCGTGTACATAATTTTATATTGACAAACTGTGTTCTAATATTTTTTTTTAAAGAAAAAATAGGATTCGGGACCTTGGATAACGTGTTTAAAGCTCAGAGAAAAACCCAGAGTAGATATTTTCTCTCTCTCACGCTCACTGTCTGTCTGTCTGTCTCTCTCTCTCTCTCTCACACACACACAGTAGCCACTCTCCTTGCCCATCCACAAAGCTTCTGGAGAGGAAATTGCCACTTCTCTGAGTCCATGAGGTTCAAGAGCTGCACTGCTAGCCATGGCCCTTCTCTTTAAAACAAAACCAAGTTCCTAGTCCTCTTGATTCTCAACAAACAGGATTGTTTAAATCTGAGCCTAGGAAACCGCCTTGTGCTAAACCCCAGCTCAGTATTTCCTGCACTTCTTGGTGGAGGCTCTCTGGGGTTCCCGGTACAAGTCTTATTCCCAGCTGTTCTTGGAGATGTCAGCATTTGAACCCAGGACCTCCTGTAGCCCCCGACCTGTGCCTTTCAAATAAAGATTGCAGCTGTCTGCAGTCGTTCTCAGTAAGGAGCTTATTCTCTGGCTTCAGCCCTTTCGTTCAGCTTGTCTGGTGCTCTTGAGACCGCCTTGCAGGGATGGCCGTTTCCACAGCCTTCCCGGGAATATTTTGGAGCTTAGACCAAGGAGACACAGTCCTTCTTTTAACAATCAAGCAAGGTCCTAGCCCTCATGAGATGCACCACCCACAAAACAGCTCACCCTGCCGTAAGCCTCCTTTCTCCCTCTTCCTCACCTGCAGCAACTGAAGTTCTTGGCCAGAGGGACTCCCTGTCACTGGATGAGCCGAACTCGCACCCGCGCCCAGGATGATCACCACCAAAGAGGCCCAGCAATGCAGAACCACGTTGTTCATTGTCGCCGCTTCTCCTCCGGCCTTTGCAGCCCGGCGTTCGTCCTCGGCTGTCCCCCCGGGGATGTTCGACAGCCTCTCTGGAGAGGAACGGCCTTCCTTTATACGCCTCTGGAAGGAAGGGGGTCGTCCCTTCTCCTCACTGCTTTGAGCCAGCCGGGCCTCGGAGAACAAGACCACTTAGCAGCGATAAGGAAACTGGTTCCAGCCGGCAGGGCCGAGGAACGGATATTTTTTGGAAATGGTGACCTTTCTGCCCGCTTTAATGGAGCCATTAGAGACCTGCTTTCTGGAGCTGTTCAGCTCCTGTAAGAGCCAAGCATATATTTTTAATTTTAATATTTTTGCTCAGTTCCTACAGCTGCCAGTGAGTTCAAAGCTGGGGAGAGAGCCAGGACTCAAGGAGGTCAGGATTCGAATCCCTGCTCAGCTGTGGGCCGACCTTGGGCAAGTCACTCTCTCAGCCTCAGCCGTGCCCAATTTCCTTGGAAAAAATCTTGAGTGGCGGTGTAGTGGTTTGAAGGTTGTACTAGAATTCCAGGGGAGGCCAGAGTTCAAATTTGTGGAGCCCCCACAGGGGATCTTGGGAAGCTCACACTCTCTCAGCCTCAGAGGAAGTCATGGCAAGTCAGAGTCAACTTGGAGGTGCGTCACAACGACAAGTGACCCTAAGGATGGAAAGAAGATGGAGTCCTTTGTGTCAGTTTGGATGCAAGCGTTCCTCCTCCAAACGCGGGCACAGATAGCCACGGATGGAAATCACGCTCCCCGTTCTGTCTCTCTGATGGAAGCCATTTTCTTCCGCCTGGTCCTGCACCCAGATGAGCTTCAAAGGGCAGCTTTCATCGTTCCTATGCTAATGAGAACCGACAAGGGCTTCCCAGGACAGCTGCCGGAGACCTTTAATTAGAGAGCCTTTGATGCTCAGAGCAATATGTCCCTGCTCACCTTTCTCCACCCCTTTTAAATCAGGAATGGAAAATGCTGCGACAATTTGCTTGGGCGAATTTGTCCCCCACAAGATGGATGTCTTCTGTATCCATAAGGCCAAGAAGGTGGCGAAAGATTTTTTTTAAAAATGGCCCAAGCTAGGCAAGAAACCACTGGTCGAACGAATTTCACAACCGGTCCTAGGAGAAGGTGTTTAAATTGGGACTTGTATACATGGCAGTGGGTGGCTTCCGGGTCACTGGGGCACTGAATCCAGGCCCAATTTTTACTTTTAAGGAACTCTCCAAGGTGCGGAATGCTAGCCCTTTAATAGATCTGGCTCTTTGGAAAGCTAACCAAAACCTGGAACGGATTCAGTGCCCCACTGAAATGAGTGCACATAGGAATTTGTTGAGGAATTGACATATTTATTTTTTTATTTGTTACTCTGTGGAATATATTTATCACAGTTATGCATGGCTGAGATTCTATATCATGACTTACACTTCATAACATACATTGCAGAAAGGCAATAAACCTTGTTAGTGAATTAAAAACGTGCACATCTGGGCTCTGGCAAAGGTGTTCCAATACACACAATAGATATCCCCGGTGTGCTTTGAGCACTTGTGAATCACACCGAGCCCTTCGAATGCACATCAGACCCTTCTAATGCACTATCCCGAGATAATCTTCACTTACACCTGGCATCTGTGCTGGATTAAGGACTCGAACCCAAGACCCTCAAACGGCTGGGGCTAAGATGTGAACAATTAGCACAAGGCCAGCTATGGTGGAGAGTGTTATTTCATTTTTAGCTTCGCTTTTCAAATCCAAATCTACTTGGACCTTGGACTGCTAAGATGCACTTGGGAGCGAGAGCCGTCCGCTGTTGCAAACCCAGAGGTTGGGGAAGTTCGTGTTCTCATGTTTGGAGGTGCAGAAACCAAGCCTGCTGCTGCTTCTACATAGCATCCCTTCAAATATTTAAAGATTGCTATTGTTGCTATCAGTCTGGTTTGCTTTCGAACAGTCTCTGTCTTTGCTGCGGCCCGTTTGGCATTGTGGTCGGGCGACTCTTGGGTTGGCCGGTGGAAAAGGTCTCCTTTATATTTGCCTGGTTCTTTAGCCTGGCCGACTTTTTGCCTCCGTTTCCATCTTTCCGCGAGGAAGAATACCGCCGAGCTGCCTCTTCTCTCCCCTCCAGGTAGCTCCACCGCATCCAATATTTATGTGAGTGCCAAATCCGTACCTGTGTGTGCGTTTGAGCATCTCTCCCCGGAGATTTCGCCTTCGCAGGCCTTGAAGCACACAGCCTGCCAGGTGCCTCGCTGGCTTCACACCCCCGCACGGTTGCTTTATTACCCTGCGGGTGATGCGCACCTACGTTGTGTGTCTCTGGGGAGCCACCCCCATGGCCCTCTCATACCCAATTTTTTTGTCCTGCCTCGTTTTGCAAAAATATTAAAGCTGCCCCATCCACACCCCACAACAGAGACTGGCTGGCATCCTTATGTCTTTGGGAACACATTGTTACGGTCAAATTTAATTGTTTGGCAAATAGGTCGCTGGTTTCCTGCCTCCGTGCAACCCTTATTGGTCAACCCATCTAATATTGTGATTCTATCTGCCTTTCCATTTTGAAGGGATGTCATGCCGAGGAGGGAGCAGGCTTGTTCTCTGCCACTCCAGAGACTAGGACAAGGAGCAATGGATTCAAGCTGCGGGAAAGGAGATTCCACTTGAACCTCAGGAAGAACTTCCTGACGGTCAGGGCTGTCCGGCAGTGGAATAGGCTGCCCTGGAGTGCGGTGGAGTCTCCTTCTTTGGAGGTTTTTAAGCAGAGGCTGGATGGCCATCTGTTGGGAATGCTTTGATGGGTGTTCCTGCATAGCAAGGGGTTGGACTCGATGGCCCCTGGGGTCTCTTCCAACTCTGTGATTCCACAGTGGTGGGATTGTGTGATCCTGGGAAGGAAGGGGTTGTGCTGACGGCAGCGGTGTGGTTGGTAGAGTCTCTTGTGTCAGACTGGCTTTTGCCAAGGAGACAAATGGAGAGACTGGGCAGCAGCCATAATTGGTGGGGGGACACTGGTAGAAGGTCTCTTGGAAAGAACAACAGCTAACACTTGTCTTTACTGCACAGAAGGAGGCACAGTAAACCCCTTTTGAATATCCTTTGCCATGAAAACCCTAGGATGAGGCAGTCCAAAATGGAACAAGAGATAGGGCCGAAAGATGAGGCTCCCAAATCGAAAGGCACGAATGTGTCCGGAGGAGAGTGACCGAAAGGGCAGAAGGGCTGGAAACCATGAAGCCCTGTGAGGAGAGACGTAGGGAGCTGGGTGGGTTTAGTCTGGAGAAGAGAAGCTTAAGAGTGGGTGTGATAACTATGTTTAAATATCTGCAGGGATGTCATAGGGAAGATGGGGCTAGCCTGTTTTCTGCTGCTCCGGGGACTAGGACGTGGAGCAGTGACTTCAAATTTTCAGGAGAAGAGATTCACCTAAACGTCAGGAAGAATCTGCTGAGGCTAAGAGCCGTTAGACAGCGGCATACATTGTCTGGGAGTGTAGTGGAGTCTTCTCTTTTAGAGGTTTTTAAACAGAGGTTGGATGACCATCTTTCAGGAGTGCTTCGATGGGGTCTTCCTACCTTGCAGAATGGGGTGGGACTGGATGGCCCTTGGGGGTCTCTTCCCACTCTATGATTCCTCCTCTGTCAGCTGCTGCCTGACCAGCTAAGGATAGCTTGCAGCCCAAATTCTGAGCCCCACAAATCTTCTCCCAATGCTTGCCACATACCCAAGGAAGGAGATGGGCAAGAGAGAGGAATTACGGGGCCTCTGTGCCAACCCATCCCCTTTCCCTCTCCTTTCCCTGACCTAGTTTGGGCTCTGGGTGTCCATTCTCCCCACCATGCCTCAGCCCCCTTCCCATGTTTTGATATTTGCTGTTTTTCTGCTTTTGCGAGGGTTTTGCACCCCAAACCCAGCGGATTCGGAGGGCTGACCGTACTAGGTCATGGCCAGAACTGAGACAGCCTGGAAGGTTCAAGAGGTGCAAAGCTCATATTTCAAAGCCTTCAGCATCCTTTTCCTTACAGCAAGAACAGACGAGCTGTCCCTTGGGAACGCCGCAGGAACGCCACACCAAATACTACTGATTCAGTGCCAGGTGGCTCAAGAAAGCGAGCCAAGTTGCGGAGTACCTCCAGAACGAACACTACTCGCATTGGGGTAGGGAGACTGTCGTAGCTATTTAATCTTCCTCCCCAGCCCAACGTCCCAAATAAAGCCAAAGCAGAGTTCTGGAAACAAAGGAGTCAAACTATGTATGAAAACTGGTTTATTTGACAAATTGTTTGCCCGGAGGAGGTTTGCGCATCAATCCATCATGCCAGTGAGAGAACTGGAAATGAAAATGGGGACCGTTCTTCCAAAATGTGCCCCTCGGGGTGAAGGAGAGGAAGGGCAGCTTGTTTTCTACGGCTGGATCACGCATTCGACATGGAGGATTCGACTTTCCGGATTCTGGCAAAGTAGGGTGCCTTCGTGCTCCCTTTTGGAGACAAATTTTTGAGACGGCTTGCAAGTTTTGGCCTTCGTTGGCTTGCTCACGCTTGTCGGTTGCCATTTGCTAAGAGAACTGGCGAGGCTGGGTTAGACCGAAACAATACTTGGGACAATGAGCTACAAGTTACCTAACTCATTGGTAATGAGTTCCTTTTAACAGCAGGAACAACAGCAATACTTGAAAGTGGAACAAGCTTGCATTTCAAATGGAAAGCAATGGCTGAGAACCAAGTAACTTTATGAGTCTAATTCTCAGAGCAACTGTCTCTAAAAACGCTTTGACATCTCCTAAAGAGGTAACTTTGCTGATAAGTTACTTCTTTAGGACCTGCTGGGGCATATTTAGAGGCAGCCCAACGGGAATTCTTTCAAGTTTTATGCTATTGTCCTAGTGCAACTAAAGGTTTTTTTTAAGTAAGGAAAAGTAGCCAAAATTACCTGCAATTCAGCAGCCAGCACAAGTTCCTTTTAAAGCATTGCAGCTAGTTACTGTTGTGAGTTACTTTTTCAATGTTGTAACAGAAAGGAATTCTTTTTCAAAATTAGCTTTCTAAGATGATGGGTCTATCCGGTCCAGTATTCTGTTTCTAACTAGGGATAGTCCAGTGTTTTTCAAAAAGAAGTCTCAAGAAAAAGATAGATGGCCAGATTATTCCTTCAGATATTGTTTCTTCCTGGTATTTAAAGATATATTAGCCATGTTCGCAGAGGCTCTATTTTGCAAAAAAAAAAAAAAATTGAAATGTTGTCCCATTCTCCACGAACTGCACCAATCTCTTTTATAAAAGAAAAAAACTTGATGTGCATCCACATGACACAATTTGATTCCATTTTAATTTTGATTTGGCCCTGTGCATTCCATTTTATAGAATCTTGGGATTTGTAGTCTGATAAGGGACTTAGACTCTTCTAGTGCACTCCCTTGAAGGCCAACTTTATGAGCTCTCTTATTATGAATTCTAGGTATCTCACATGCTACATGTCCCAAGATTCCATAGCGTGAAGCCAAGGCAATTAAAGTGGTATGAAACTGATATAATTGGATAGTCTGTTTAGACCCTAAATAAAACGTTTTCTTTAACCTCCCCCTAATAATGAATTCCATGTGTTAAAAAACAACTCTGTAACTTTGGGCCTGCATCCCATTGTCTAGTCCAATCTCGAGTAGACCTTTTTGAATCAATGGGATTTATAGTGTGTGTGTGTGTGTGTGTGTTCAAGTCACCTGTCGACTTACGGAAACCCCATAAACTTCATGGAATTTTCTTAGGTAAGGAATCCTTACAGGTGGTTTTGCCAGTTCCTTCCTCTGAAAAGCAACCTACAGCACCTGGGATTCATGGGTGGTCTCCCATCCAAGTATCAACCCAGGCTGACCCTGCTTAGCTTCCAAGATCAGAGGAGATCTGGTGCCTTCAGGGTAGGGTGGGTTTAGACTACATACAATACAATTCAGGCTGTGATTAAACTACCAGTTATTCAGCCCGCATGCATGAACATCCCTTGCAGATCCAGTCGCAGTAAGGCTGTGGGTAGCGAGTTCAAATCTGTGAGGGAACTTTGTGAAGACACAGAGGGAGAGGGGAATGAATGGAGGCATTGGTGGTCTCATATGGGTCTTGAAAGTGTTACCCTGTGGAGGAAGAGAAAGCAGAAAGGAAAAAGGGACATCATATTCTGGAAATAGGCTTTTTGAGGGGAAAAATCCAAAGGAAGACCAATGGGGGAGTGGTAATTTTGGAAATGAAGGTGCTCACCTTGGAAGATTCCCACAGCCAGCCCACCCCGCGGGAAGGGAATTGCGTTGATACATCCAACAGAGTTGTTTTTATCTCTGCCAAAGGTGGCTCTTTTGTAGGGTTAATGGATCTTGCTTGCCCAATCAGAATTAAGATCAACAAGATATTGCCCACAGATGCCTTGAATGCCTGCATTCTGCAGAACATAAGCAGGTTCCTTTCTTGGATGACAGGTCCCAGCATCCCCCAGAGAATGTTGGAAGCTGTCATCCAAAAAAGGAACTTGCCAGAGTCTTGGGATCTCTCCTAAAGCTGTCCTTTCAGGACTGCAAATTCAGGAACCACCCAATTTAAAAAAATATACAAAATTTTGTTCTGGGTGTGGCAGTCTTTGCAAAGGAAACACAGTCTCTCTCTTGTCCTTACCCTTCCCAGGTGTGGTTTAGCATCCCAGCCCGCTCAGGGCCCCGATCCGGTCCAGCTTGACCCCAAAGCAGCCCCTCGAAAGCCCCTTTTTGCTCCTGCCGGTAGACCGCCGGGAAGAGCCCAGGAGGTCGCCAAAAAGCCTCTGGAAAGCACTTTCCGAGAGGGGCAGCCCCTCCCGGGGGCCTCTGGACCACGGAAGTGGCACCTCCTCAGCCTCGTCTTCCCCTGGTTCCGGTTCCTCGGACCCCATCGGGAGCTCCAGGTCTGAGTCGAACAATTTTGACAGGGTCTGAAAATTGGGAGGTGTGGGGGGGGGACAAAAGAGGGAAAGAAGGAACAGAGTAACCAACACTGACTTGGTTAGTGTGCATCATTAGCCAGGTTCAGCCGTGGCCGGTGGCTTCCACGTCAGCGGGGAGGTGAATCCACTCTGGGTTTCACGAAGAGCTATCCAAGGTCCTGAAACTCTGCCTTTCAGTAGTTTCAGCACCTGGGCTGGCTCTTTTAAGGACGATTGACATAGAAACCAACGCTGGCAGGATTCTACTGTATACGTGTGGACGCTGGCTGCCCCTTTTGCAAATCATAGCCATGCTCTGTACTCAGATCTCCCCCAATAACGTCCCCCAGCCTAAAAAAGGAAGAGCTCCCACCTGTGTGTAGGCCCTGGCTGCCACCTCTTCTTACTCCCTTTAGGCCCTCCCTGGAGAAAAGGGTCCCAGTTCCACGTAGAACCTGGTTGCAGCCTTAGTCTCAAAGGGCGGCTGCTCTCCAAATCCCCCACCCCTGTCCTAAAAGATGTCCCCCCGTGGGGGAAACCTGGCTGCCACCTCTTCTTGCTTCCACGACATCCGTTCCAAGGGAAAGAGCTCCCAACTATGTGTGGCACCTGAATGCCACCTCTTCTAAGTCCCAAAAGGCAACCAAGTCCCCGTTATAAAGGCTCTCCATCTTTGTCCTAAGAGTTCTCTCAGTTGTAGGAGGAAACCGGCTGCCACCTCCTCTCATTTCCTTAGCCATTCCCCAGAAAAAGAGTCCCCAGTGCACAGAGGTGCTACCTCCTTTTAGTCCCAAAACGACAAGCACTAGACCCTATAAATGTTCCCCATTTCAGCCTTCCGCCTGGAACCTGAAATCTACCTCCTCTTGCTTTCTTAGTCCATGACAAAAGCCCCTGCCTGGATGTCACTTTTTTAAAATCTGACTTTGCACCATAAATCTTCCCCATTTTTACCCTAGAAGAAAACCTCCCGCCTGTGGTTGGAACCTGGCTACTACCTCCTCTCCTACCCCTCAAAACAGCCACTGCTTAATACTAGCTTTTCTGAATCTCAAATCTTAGCTCCTTTGCCCCCCAAAATGCCCCTTTTCTGCCCTAGAGGAAAACCTCCCGCCTATGAGTAGAACCTGGCTGCTACCTCTTCTTTACTGCCCCAAGCTAGTGGGGGAAAGGGGGTTCCCTGAAGTCAAGGACTACTATTTCCAGATAGGTTTGATTGATTTCTTGGCTCACAACTTGGGAAATAGTAATAGTATCAGGGCTGGGAGAGAGAGACCAGAAAGCAACAGCAAAACCGGTGCGTCTCATCTTCTCTGGCCACGCTCCATCCTCCCCGGGTGGAGCTGGAAAATCTAGATATCAAATGCTAAAGTCAGGATTGTCCATCACATTGCCTTTCCAATTCCTACGTCGGTGTGGAAGCTGGACAGGGAAGAAAGCGGATGGGGGAGAGAAGGAGTTCGTTTGAAACAGTGGTAGAGTCTCCTTCTTTGGAGATTTCTAAACAGAGGCTGGATGGCCATCTGTTGGGAACGCTTTGATGGTGTCTTCCTGTACGGCAGAATGGGGTTGGACTGGATGACCTTCGGGGGTCTCTTCCAACTCTACAATTCTATGAAATGTGCAAAATGACCAGCAAATGGGTCCGAGGGCAACTCAAGCCTGAACTTTCCCTTAGAAGCTAAGATGACTAAGGCCATTTCTGCACTAGACAGGGCTATTATTCCACTTTCAACATCCTATGGATTCCTGGGGTTTGCAGTTTCAGAGGGGCCGGCCGGCCCCTCCCGAAACTGCAAACCCTAGGAATCCATAGGATGTTGAAAGTGGAATAATAGCCCTGTCTAGTGCAGAAATGGCCTAAGCTGAGGCTGTCATGCTTTGGCCATATCATGAGAAGACAGGACTCACAGGAAAGACAATAATGCTTGGAAAGGTGGAAGACCACATTAGAGGTGGAGGGAGCCACGGATGAATTTGCCCTGAATTTGCAAGATCTGAGCAGGGCTGTTGACACCAACGTGACTTGGAGCTCTCCCATTCGTGAGGTCGCCATAAATCAAAGTCAAGTTGAAAGCACTTAACAGCTCCGTGGCTTAGGGGCGGTTGTTTTCCCTTCCCTGCATCTAGAATCCCCACCGAAAACTTCATGCAACATCTTGCAAAATCCAGAGGTACCTCCCCGTGGAAACCCCCACAGAGCTGGTGGTCCTCTCTTACCTGTACATTTGGGACTGGCTTGGCTCCCCCTTGCTGGTGAGTCAGAAGGAGGAGAAACAGCAGCCACCCACAGCAAATGATTTTGGGGTTCATCTTCTTTGGGGAGATCTTCAGGGGCGAGTTGGAACGGCGGCTTCGATTAGCTGCTTTTATATCTCTCTTCGGCCCTCCCGAGTGCAGGGAAAATGCTCCAGGATTGGTTTAACGGATTTCCATCCTCTGGCAGAAAAAGCCCCTGCCTTCTTCCCTCCCTCCTCTTTCTCTCTCTCAGCAGGTGGAATTTTCCTCATCTTTTTGGCTGCTAGCAATAACAAAAGAGCAATTTTCCACTTGGCATGGATAGCAGAGGTTTTTCTTTCTCTCTTTGTTCTATGCCCTGTTAGTCCAAAGAAGTTCACCGTTTCCTAACCTTTGGTCACCTGTACCTGTCAGTTGTGGTAAAATCGCTTGCCGCCCAGCTAGCTTGCTGAAACACTTCCTGACGTGCCCTTTTGGGCCAGAAAAAATGAAGAATTATGTCTCCCTTGCAAAGAAATATAGAGAAAGAGAAATAGTTTGAGAAGTGTTGCATCTCCAAGAAACAGAAGGTTCCTCTCCTTTTTTGCACACTGCTAGTTTGCAGAACTTTACCATTTCGGCCACCTGTATCTGTCAGTTTTGGTAAAATCACTAGCCGCTTGGCTAGCTTTGCTAAAATGCTTTCGGAAACGCTCCCTTGAGCAGGAAAAATGAACAATTAGCTATCCTTTGCAGAGGAAATAAAGGAAAAGAGAAAAGAGTTAGAGAAGGCAGAAGAAGAGTATTCCATTCCTAGGAAGTAGGAATCCAGCAGGTGGATCTGAAATTCCGAATCAACCCTGTTTTATTTTCAGTCCATCATTAGTGAACGGAGAAGCTGAGAAGTGACAGTTGCTGAAATGGTGAAGAAAAGCATGAAAGAAAATAACTTATGGCTTTGAGCTCTTGCTGCAAGCAGAAAGCAAGCTGAGCATAAGCTTTTTAAGGATTGCGTGATTTATTATTTCTGCAGCCCCCATCCATGTCATGTATGCATATTCTTTAGTGTGTCATAGAAACACAAAAGGATAGGCCTCTGCCCTCTAGGAGCTTACAGTTGACATTTTGATGAATGGACAAACCTTGTTCTCCCAAAGTCCTAGACCAACATTCTCACTGGCTCTCAGTATCCTAGGGCTTTCTTGGGCAGATTTTTTCACGGGGGTTTGCTCTGCCCTTTCACTGAAGCTGAGAGTGTGTGACCTGCACAAATCAGGAATACCGTCACTCCCCAAAACTGGAATAGCTCCCCTGGTACGAACTCACTCCTTTGGCAAAAAGTATTTTGTGCCAGTGTGCCGTCCGAGAAAGATGTGACCTCCCTTACCTGCCTGTCCATGTTGTTGCAATGTGTCTTCAAGGACCCCAAGGTGAACCTATCTCGAGGCTTTCTTGGGCTGAGAGTGTGTGATGCGCCCGAGGCTGCCCGGGGGCCTCCGTGGCTGAGTGGGGAATCGAACCAGTCTCCGGGGCCGTAGTTCAATGCTCAGATCACTACGCCAGCCTGGCAAATCGTCTCTCCATACCGAAGCGTATGTTTCTAGCTTATGGACTAGCAACTTGGCTTTTTGGTGTGTTTTGTTTTGGAAGCCCAGCTAAATTTCAGAGGGAAGCTGCACTCTGTATCTGCTTTTGCTTTCTGCCTTTCTCATCTGGTAAAATGACAGCATTATCGTACACGGTGCTCCCTATGACACCGGTGGGCATAGCAGGGAACAGGCGCTGCGTCGTTTTAATTAGGAACAGCTGCTTGGGCCTTAAATTAGCATCCAAAACCTTAGATTAATATTTAACAAAGGTTCGCCAGAGAGAGGTTCAGCGCACACACGCAGCTGCCTCCATCCACGATTAGATTTTCAAAGCTTGGTCACCAATCTCTGTTCCCCTGGGAGCCAGAAACCGGCTCCGGGTGCGAATCCTGGGGGGGGGGTGGAAGAAATCTGTGGTTATCATCATCAACTTTATGTATACACTGCCCTTTCCCCCCAAGGTTGAGACTCAAATATCAAGGCAGCCTACAGATCAGAAAAGTTAGCCCTACACAAAACTTCACATTGCAACAGCATTAAATTATTTACTGTATTAATGTTAAAACCTTGGAGGTTTTTAAGCAGAGGCTAGATGGCCATCTGTCGGGAATGCTTTGAGGGTGTTCCGGCATAGCAGGGGGTTGGACTGGATGGCCCGTGTGGTCTCTTCCAACTCTACATTTCTATGATTCTATGGTTCTAATGCGATCTAAAATATACGCTGAGGAAGGACAGAAAGCTCTTTGAGCAAGTACTTTTTAAAATAATACAGCACTGTATTAAAAGTACTTAAATTTGAAAGCTCTTCAACATTAAGAGGCATGGGCTCATTACGTTATCCATTAACATCCACCCATGTCCTCCAAACGGCTCTTGGAAGATAGAAGATGTGAAAAGAATCTCAGGGTCTTAGCAGACCACAAACTAATCATGAGCCAACAGTGTGATGCAGCAGCTAAAAAGGCCAATGCGATTCTAGGCAGCATCCACAGGAGTATGGTGTCCAGATGGAGCGAAGTAGTACTGCCAGTCTATTCTGTTTTGGCCAAACCTCAGCTGGAATACTGTGTCCAGTTCTGGACATCACAGGTCAAGAAGGATTTTGGCAAGTGGGAACATGGAAAAGAGAAGACTGAGAGGAGAGCTGATGGACATCTTTACAGACCTCAGAGGCGCCAAGTAGAAATGGCAGAATGCTTGTTTTCTGCTGCTCTGGAGACAAGGATACGGCTCAATTAGTTTAAATGACAAGATGTAGTTGTCTATTCTTACGTGGCAAGGGGTTGGACCCCTTGTTGGGCAAAATCACACTCTCTCAACCTCAGAAGAAGGCAAAGGCAAATCTCTTTTTGAATAAATCTTGCCAAGAAAGCCCCATAGAGTCACCAGAAGTGGGCTGTGACTTGAAGGTGTCTTACAACAAGAGCAGATCCAGCCTGAACTGGAAACCAAGACGACTAAACTGAGACGGACGGCACATAACAACGATGGCAAATTGATTATACATTCACTGTTTCCAAGGGGGGGAAAGCGCGAGTAAGTTGCAGTTTGCAATGTGTTGCTTCCGAGTTCCCGAAGAGCACTCTGCCCATGCTCTGAGGCACTCCCCCATCAAGATCACTCGGCGCATGCTAGCGCTTGACCCAACTGGCAGGCGGATCTGGGTGGAGGGGATTTCAGCCGTGGAGAGACAAGCCCTGCTTTCTCCTCTGTCCTTTTCTTAATTCCATGACCCCCTCTTTCAAGCCTCCCCTTTCCTCGGTTGTGCATGACTTGCTGCCACATCAAAGGCCCGGTGACGCCATTCGGGGGCCTCCGTGGACGCTGGGAATCCTGGCTGGCGCCCAGAGGTGGCCCGGGGGCTCGCCTCCGACTCCCACTCCATCCCTTATTAGCGGCACATTGACATTTCTTGCTTGGGCGCCCGGCGTTTGGCCCGCCCGCCCACCAGGCCGCGCCAAGGTTCATTGCTCAGCGTCACGGGGCCACCTTTTGGCTGGTAATTACCCAGCTAAAGTCAGACGAGACGGTGGGTGATTAGACACCTCTTTCTTTTCCTCCCGAGGGCAGACAGCACCTGGGGTGCCGGCTCTCGGCAACTTCAAAGCACCGGCCGTAAAGGAGGAGAAACTCCATCTTGGAAAAGATCCTGAGCCATTGAAAAGCTCTCCCTTTTGTGGCGGCGAAGAGTGATCCTCTCCATCCAAGAGCAACTATCTGAGCTCGGGGAAGGAGAGACGGATTAAGGGGAGACATGATGTCGTCGATGGGGGAAGGTGAATTCGTTCCAAGTTTTAGCCCAGGTGTGGTAAACTCTCAAGGGCTATGGAGTTGTAAGTGGTAAAAGAGTACAGACATAATAGATGGTGTTTCCCCAGCTTTTCCCTGGTCTACTCTGCAGGACTGCTAGAGAGCAGTGTGATGCAGCAGCTAAAAGAGCCAATGTGATTCTGGGCTGCATCAATAGGAGTCTAGTGTCTGGTTCAAGGGAAGTGATGGTACCACTCTGCTCTGCTTTGGTCAGACTCCACCTGGAAGAATACTGTGTCCAGTTCTGGGCTCCATGGTTCAGAAAGGATATCGACAAGCTAGAAGGTGTCCAGAGGAGGGCAACCAAAATGGTGGAAGGCCTGGAAGCCGTGAAGCCCGATGAGGAGCAGCTTAGGGAGATGGGGATGTTTAGCCTGGAGAAGAGAAGGTTAAGAGGGGACAGGATAGTTATGTTTAAATACTTGAAAGGATGTGATATGGAGGATGGAGCAAGCTTGTTTTCTGCTGCTCCGGAGACCAGGATATGGCGCAATGGTTTCAAACTTCAGGAAGAGAGATTCCATCTTAACATTAGGAAGAACTTCCTGACTGTAAGAGCCATTTGATAGTGGAATCTGCTGCTGCCTCAGTGGAGTGTGGTGGGGTCTCCTTCTTTGGAGGTTTTTCAACAGAGGCTGGATGGCCATCTGTCAAAGGGAATGCTTTGATGGTGTCTTCCTGCCTGGCAGAACGGGGTTGGACTGGATGCCCCTTGAGGTCTTTTCAACTCTACTGATGGGAAGGCCACCAACTGTGCCTTGTGTGATTTTACTGATGTGGAAGCCACCAACAGACAAGCTGGGAGAGGCTGCGACAACTTGCTTTTGCCCGAGCCTACAGAGAAGGCCAAATTCTTCCCCTCCTTTCCTCTCCCGCCTGCCGAGTTAATTGCACGCAAACGACTCTTGCACTTTGAACTCTATTCGCAGCCGTTGCAGTAAGCTGAAGATGAAGGAAGAAAGTGGGAGGAAGAAAGAGAAACCGGGACATTTTAAAAGCCGCCGAAAAAGTGGGATGGCGGTAAATTAATTTAGACTGTCCCTGACAAATTGGGATGGTTAGAGAGCATGCTCTTCGCTGCTAGCGTTGCAGGCCTGGTCCTTCCATCCCTCCGTAAGTCAAACCACCTTCCCTTTCTCCCCCTCGATCTTCTTGGCGCATGGAAGCGTTGGCTCGGAGTGATGTGAGCCAGCAGCGGCTTTGGTGCTTAAAAATCTCAGGTCGGAGGTTGTTCTGGAGTCTTGGGTTTGGATGCCCCCCACGGCTACGGATTAGGTTTGTCGGACCCGGTTTCACACCTTGGTGACGTTAGTGCAGCCCAGCGGGAGCAAGGGGAGGTTTGGGGTCCGGGGAGGAAAAGCTGCTCGGGGAAAAGGACAGAGGCAAGGAAAAGAACCGGGGGTCTGTCGGCTGGACCAGCTTCGGTCGTTTAGGATGCCGAGAGGACCCTTGCTTGGATTCTGGGATCAGCCAAATGGATGGTAGATAATATTGTTTGGAAAAGGGATTATGGAAGAAGACGCAGAGGGCTTTCACCTCTCCGTTGCCAACAAAAGAGGAGATGCCTAGAAAATATTAGGAGATTGATTGATTAGATGATTGATTGATTAATTATTGGCCCTCTGTGGCCCTCGGAGGGGCTTGTATGTGGCCCATGACCCCCCCAACACCTTGGACTCCCCTTTTTCTCTGCCAGTTTTTTTAAAGGAAGCAAGTTGCTTTTCCTTCAGCCTTCCAGAAACAAACAGCAATTTAGTTTTTTCCATCTTTTTTTATGTGTACATTCAACAAATAAAATATATTAAGTAGCAGCAATTTTTACGTATTTACATTAACAAGTTAGCTATGGTAAGTTTCTTAATATCTTTCCTCCTAGAATATGGTGATATTTATGGTTCTATCTTAACCGTACTTCCAAAGAAACTTCTAATTTATTGTTTATCCCTGATTTATTTTGTACCAAAGAATGCTTTCTGTTCTTGCTATTTCTTAAATCAATGTAGGGTTTTGCTTTCCATTTTTGACCAAATATAGTTTATTTCCCCCCCATCTTCATTCTTAATCTGATGTTCCTCATCATACATACATACTATATCAATTAGTCTACTAGTCTTAAATTTCCACACACGGACACCCTTGAATAATTTTCTTCAAAAGCAATTTAGTTTTTCAGTAGATTATGAGACCGAACTCTGTGCTGTTTAAAATATGTGTGCGTGGTTGTCGCCTCTCCATTGCCAACAAAAGAGGAAAGGCATAAAAGAATATTAGGGGACCCCCCTTTTCCTTGCCATTTTTTAAAAATGAAGTGAGTTGCTCCTCCTTTTAAATATGAGACAACCTAGCGAATGAGAAGGGCTGACTTTATAGCCTACGGCACCTGGTATTTGTTGGTGGTCTCTCATCCAAGTACTAACCAGGGCTGACCCAGCTTAGCTTCCTCGATCAGACAGCATTTGGTGCTTTTAGGTTATTCAGAATGTTTTACTTCCTCTGTAAGTGACCATTGGGAATCCTCTGGTAGCTTTGATGTCGGGTGCGGGAAACCGGCCGGAGGTGTTGATCTATTCTAGATTTTAAAGGAACTCTCTGGGGTGCTGAACTGTATTTCCCAAACCAGCTTCAGCACTTTGGAGAGCTCCTGCAAGGTCAGAAATAAAACCCGAGGTGGATTTGCCGTCCCGCTGACCTGGAAGAACTGGCCGCCCCTCCTTAAAACGTTGCTTCATGCGGGTTGCTGAGCTCATTTGTGCTGCAGGCTTCAAAGTCCTTTGAAATGAATTGCCGCCTTCTCTTCCGCCTCCAGCTATTTCTAGGCCATGGTCTGTGTTTAATGGGGTATGCAAAGGGCCCTGCTGGCACAGAGCACGCACGCCCTGGTATTTATCCTTTGGAAATGTTAGGGGCAGAGGGGAAGAGAATCGAGGTTGCATTAAGGCTAAAGGACACACGCTCCTGCGTGAGTCACTAAATGTTTTCTTGCAACCACAAATCCAATACCATTGCAATACATTTTGCACTGCAACCTGTCTTCTTGAGAGTTCTAGCCAGGCCAAAAATCCAGGGGGTTGTGTTGATCGCTACCAGTAACCCAGTTCTATTTCCATCTCACAGAGAGCGGGTGTTTTGTAAGGTTAATGCATCTTGAGTGCCTGTTTAAGCCCAAGCAACCCACAGATCTCCTAATATTTTGCACAGATCTCCTAATATTTTGCATTACAACACAGATCATTGAAGACAAAAGGTTAGGAAGAGCCATTAAGTACAAAGCTACTGGGATGATCGGCATTTAGCTGTGGTTTAAGAGGGGCTTCTGGACCAGCAGAGATGGTAATATCACCCTTGGACCCACTCTCCCCACCATGCCTTGGCCCCCTTCCCACAAACACCCACCACCTTCATTTTGATATTTGCAATTTTTCCACTTTTGCAAGGATCCTGCAACACCAACCCTAGCAAATGTGGAAGGCCAGCTGCATATTGTATATCTATAGCGTGTTCCTTTTGCTTTTCTTCTTTATTTCTGCAGTTGTGAACTTATGTGTTTGCATGCAATTACTAAATATTAAAAAAAAGTTAATGCAGCAAATGCAAATAATGCAGATAAGATCATGCACACACACAAAACAGTCTCACGTAACAACTAAAGACTAAAAAGCCACATTTGAACTCTTGCATTGCAAAAGAAATCCAGAACAGCACTTGAGAGTGAAAGAGTTTGAAATCCCAAGGCAAAGAGAAGGCTACGATTTTTAATTTTCCCAAAAATTGCAACAGAAATTATAACATTTTTAATTTTCCAAAAATTACAACCGATAATAAGGTGAAAAACAGGCACAGGTTATGAGTTATCTCAGAAGGCCAAACAAATAAAAGATAAGCCAATTGAAGGTTTCTTCAAAGATTGGAAACCGTTGACGGACTTTTATCTCAGTTGTGGATGATTAATTCTTATTAATGCTTATTATTCATTAGCTTACATTTTGTCTCCTTTCTTTATTGTGATGGAAGGGTTACATTAATGTTTGTTATTAAAAAACTGATACCCCATAATAGTATTTTAAATAGTATTGAAGGTTTAAGTATATTATAGCTGTTGGTTTGTCTGCTTGTTTTTTTTCCTTTTTAATAGGTGTTTTTTTTAACTATTAGTTTCTATTAGTACTTTTGTGTTCTCTGTTTACTGTGATTTTTTTTTGCTTTTGTGTATCAAGTGGTGTTGTTGTGTGTATATTGTCTTTATAAAAATAAGAAAAGATTTAAAAAAAAAAAAAAGAAATCTAACAGTAACCAGTAACTCTAGTAAATTTGTTTAGAGTTGGATCTGCAATGGTAGAAGAATATATATATTTTTTGTTCTTTTCTTACCTTTTCTTTTTGGTTTCAGGGAGTCAGAGCCCTTCCATGTTTTTGGAAAGTAGCATTTAGTGAGTAACTTTATGTTTTCGTGAGTTAGTGTTGAGTCTCTCTAGCTCATTGTTTTTAGGATTAAGTTGCAAATTTTGGTCCGCATTTGTGTCAAATTGTCAGTGGGTGTTTGTGATACTTTGTGTTAAAATGTGTACGTATATAAACCTGTGCAGATTGCAAACACATGGAAAGGCTAATGTTTAAAATGCAATTCAACATCCGGCAGAATTTAAAAATCTTTGAAACGACCCAGGGGAAGGAAATGGAGAGCCGTGCGTGGGAAACGGTGGAGGATTTTGGACCGGATTTGCCCGGTTTGGAGCTGGAGAGCCCAGGTTCGGTTTCGGCATTGGCTTTATATGGTTCATTTTCTCCTTCGACGCTCCCCGGAAGGCCGGGTCCGTGGTGCCATATATGTGCGGCTTTCATTAGCTAGGCATGGAGGAATCCCGGCTTTCTTTTTGCAGGAGCGCCTTTGGTCCTCGGGCCCAATAAGGCCCGAAATGAGCGGAGCTGGGGAGGGGGAGAGAGGGAGGGGGACGTGTCACCACTTCTCCATGTCGGGTGACGGCGGCGGGGCAAAGAGTCCCGGGAGGCTGGAAGGGCGCTCCTGGTCATCCGACGGCCGTGTGGGCCGTGGCACGTCTGCCTTGGCGGCCCCAGAAATGGGAGGACGGGCAAGGGTTTTTCTCAGAAAGAACGAGTGCAGAGGAATGGAATGTGCCAACTGAGTTGGGTCTCCTGACTTGAGGCTGACCTGAGATATTTTGCTGCCTGAGGCCGAGGACAAAACAGCACCTCCCTCCAGGCCTTGCAAGTTGAATTAATTCCTAAAATCGTAGTATCCTAGTGTTGGAAGAGATGCCATGGGCCATACAGTCCAACCCATTGTGCCATGCAGGAAGACGCAATCGAAGCCTTCCTGACAAGCCATCCAGTCTCTGTTTAAAAACCTCCGAAGAAGGTGACTTTGCCACAATCTCAGGCAGCATTGTATTCCCCTGTCCAACTGCTCTTACCCTCAGGAAGTTCTTCCTGATGTTTAGGTGGAATCTCTTTTCCTAGAGTTTGAAGCCGTTGCTCCGTGCCCTAGTCTTTGGAGCAGCAGAAAACAGGCTTGCTCCATCCTCCATATGGCACCCCTTTGAATATTTAAGCACAGCTATTGTGTTACCTCTTAACTTTCTCTTCTCCAGGCTAAACCTACCAAGCTCCTTACGCTGCTTCTCAGAGGGCCTCATGGTTTCCAGCCCTTCTACCGTTTTGGTCACCCTCCTCTGGACATGGAAGGTGTCCATGATGTGGATGCAGAATCTAATGTGGATGTAGATGCAGAATCTCTTTTCTTGTAGCTTGCAGCCATTGCTCAATGTCCTAGTCTCTGGAGCAGCAGAAAACAAGCTGGCTCCAGCTTCTACATGATATCCTTTCAAACACAGTTGGCTACCGTGTCACCTGACTTGGGAATCTTTCCCAAGAGGGTGACTTAGGAATCTTTCCATTCCTAGGGTCAATGCAAGTCAAAACTGACTTGATGGCAGTTAATAGCAACAAATCATATCATCTCAGTAGAGCCTCCATGTTCAAGGGCAGTACGCTGGGGAGAACTGTTGTCTCCAAGCTTAGATTCAGGAAGAGGACATGGGACCACTTTGGATCTTTTCTCCCGTATAACTTAAGAATTGTGCTTCTCGTCTTTGGCTTTGTTCTGGGATCCTGTTATTTTCCGAGGGAACATAACCAAGAGGGCCTCGGAAAGCCTGTTTACCTCCTTGTCTTTGTGCTCTTTTAGAGTCCTCCGTGTCTTGGCTCAGCGGGTTGCCCATTAGCCCCGAGAAGAGTTTGGTTCATTATCAGAACCGAGAAAGACAACCCGAGGTGGGGCTGACGGAAGGCCGGGCGGAGAGCTGGCGGGTTGCTTTCGGTTCCGAAAAAAGAGCCGACGCAGGCGACGTCTCTTTCCACGGAGTGGCTTTTGTGTCGCCGTGAAAGAGCCAGTTTCCAGCGCGGATGCTTTTGAGACTGGGCAAGGGCTGGCAGGAACACGGCTAATTAAAATAACAAAACTCGCCTCTTGAGCTGTTCAAGAGAACATGGAGACAAAGGCAGAACGGGAAGGTGGCTTTATTTGGACCCAAAGCTCTCCGCAGCAACTGAAGTCTCTTAAAAATTCGCACCACGTCCCTAGTGTGTTTTGTTTTGCGGGCCTTTCCGACTTACAGACACCCTAAGGTGGCCTTTCGCAAGGGTGTGTTGGCAAGATTTTTTCGGGGAGGTGCCTTCGCCTTCCTCTGAGGCTGAGAGAATGTGACATAAATAGGTTAGTCTTCAAGGTGCAATTGCTGCTCCTGTTAATGTGTGTCTTCGCGTCGTTTCCGACATCTGGCGACCTTATCAGCTTTCTGGGGCCGAGAGAGTGTGAGTTGCCCAAGGTCACCCAGTGGGTCTCCATGGCCGAGGGCGGATTCGAATCCTGCTCTCCGGAGTCGTAGCCCGATGCTCATACCATTACACGATGCTGCCTCGTGTTAGAGATTACTATTGGAGTAGTCTTTCTGGATCGGAAATGGTAAAACTTCTAGTCCATTTCTGTTCCAAGAGATCCTCAGGGCCTCTGCCCAAACTATTAGTAAAATGTAAAAGTTATTATTATCGTTATTATTATTGTTGTTACTACTACTACTACTAATATGACTACCATCCTCATCATGAGATATAAAACCAAAACTTCCCATTCAACAGGGTGCTTATTTTTAATGCAAAATTTTACATCTGGTATTTGCAACCCAAGCTGAGAAAAGTTTTGGTAACTTCAAGTCCCACTACTGCCCAGAATTGTGGGTTTTGGGGGGCGGTCCAGAAAATAGCAGCTTTGCACCCCTCTGTTTCTCTGTCTAGCTTTCTGTTTATGCCTCTGTGTAGATCCTGGGCGAGAAGGCTAACCGGAAGGCCCTGGCATGCCACTAAATAAATCTTGCCAAGAGAACCCAGAGCCAGCGTGGCAGTGAGATTTGAGTGCTGTGAAACTAGGACTCTGAGGGTACCGTGTTCGAATCCCTCCCGCCACTGGTCATGGAAACCCTCTGGGTGACCTTGGGCAAGTCAGGTACTGAGAAGGCGGCCATGGCTAACCATCTTTGAATCCAAGAATGCCGTAGGATGAGTCAGAGATGACTTGAAGACATGCAGAATCCTAAAATCATAGACCTGGAACGGACCTCAAAGGCCATCTAATCCAACCCTGTTCCATGTGATCATTTGCAAGTTGCAGAACTCCTGCAAAATGCCCGCCCAACAACGTACAACACTCCTGGAAGATGCCCATCCAACAATGTGACTGCAACCAAAGTCTTCTCTGAAGTCCACTTCTCCCCATTCCTTGGATTTTCTCTTGGCCATTGGGACACCTTGCTCTCCATTTTTTTCGGTGAGCCTTTTCTCAGCCTACTTGTTGGAGAGATAGGCGTATCAAGAGGAGAACTCATTGTTTTCTATTTCCAGAAGGTGTCGGTTTGTTTTCTCCAGAGAGGGAGCTAAAATTAGAGGCCCGCACTCTCCTTGTTGCTTTAAAAACACCTTGGAGGCGACCACCCTGCCCCATGTTTTGGAAAGAGACCCTTGAGTCGGGAATGTGTCTCTGGAAAAGCTGATGGGGCCAATCAGAAGGAGGTTGCCATTCCAACCAGCCAATGGGGTTCCTCTTCCTCCGCGGAGGAGGAACCAAGACAACGAGGACTTGGAACTTGGTCAAACTACTCTGTTTCGGCAGGCGGCAGAGGGGTGCGAGGTCGGCACGTCAACAGGCTGGGCCTCTTAATTCGGCCCGATAAAGGAATTTGCCAAGATATTAGAACAGCGGGCGCCGTTCTGTTCGGCCAGCTAGGGGACGAGTTGCGGGAAAATGTTTATATTTAATAGTATTTTTAGGAGCACAGGGCAGTGGTTTGGTGGTGAGGTCATGTCTGTGATGAGAAAATAAATGCAGAGGAAGATGGGAATTAAGAACAAACACCTATTTCAATGTTTACTGGGTGCAAATACTCTAAAGGCACTGGATCCTGTCTAATCTTGGAAGCTAAGCAGGGTCAGCCCTGGCTAGCACTTGGATGGAAGACCAACTACCAGGACCTGGTGCTGTAGACTCTATTTTAGAGGAAGGATTGAACTCATTGCATTGTCATAAGGCAACCTGAAGGCATACAGACACACACACAGAGGCCTATATACTCAAAAGGCACCAGATCCCTTCTGATCTTGGAAGCTAAGCAGGGTCAGCCCTGGTTGCTACTTGAATGGGAGACCACCAATGAATCCGAGGTGCTGTTGGCTATATTTCAGAGGAAGGAAGTGGCAAAAACACCTCTGAATATTCCTTGCCTAAGAAAACCCTATGAAAAATTAATAGAGATGTCATAAGGCGAGAGGTGACTTGAAGACACATAAACACAACTTTTCAGCATTTCTGGAAGTCCATTAGGAAATGGTGGGAATAGAAATCCAGACTTGGTTTTTGGAAGCCTCTAACGGTAACCATAATAATTTTAAGTCACATGGGCATCAACTCGGTCCAGAAAAGTTCACTCAACTTTTTGGGAGAAGGGTTTTTTTTTCAATGAGCTTCATTTGGGCTTTTTTCACCCTCCCCTCCTGTGTCTCTCTGGGTGCCCACATCCCTCACACATCCCCTCCCTATTCTAACTATTCCACTGCCATGTTTTTGAAGGCACGGCATCTCCACCATTCATAGGATCCTAAAGTTGGAAGAGACCCCCAATGGCCATCCAGCCCAACCCCGTTCTGCCAGGCAGAGAGACACCACCGAAGCCCTCCCTTTGACAGACGGCCATCCAGCCTCTGTTTAAAAGCCTCCGAAGGAGACTCCACCGCACTCTAAGGAGACAGCAGCTGATTCCATTGTTGAACGGCTCTTGCCATCAGGAAGTTCTTCCTAATGTTTAGATGGAATCTCCTTTTCTGTTATTTGAAGCCATTGCTCTTTGTCCTAGTCTCCGGAGCAGCAGGAAACAGGCTTGCTCCATCCTCCATGTGACATCCCTTCAATATTTAAACGCGGCTATCATGTCCGCTTTTAACCTTCCTTTCTCCAGGCAAAACATCCCCAGTTCCCTCAGCCTCTCCTCATAGGGTTTCCAGGCCTTCGACCATTTGGATCGTCCTCCTCTGGACACCTTCCAGCTTTCCCACACCCCTCCTGAACTGTGGTGCCCAGCACTGGACACAGGATTATTCCCAGCGGGGTCTGACCAAAGCAGAATGGAGTGTCTTCCCCCTGGTGCCTTTGAGACTCCTGCCCACGTCTACCAGTCTGCCCTCTTCCAGGGCATTCAGGACTGCCGTTCTCTTGTGCAAGGGGGCTTTTCACAGCCCCTTAAGGCCCTGGGTGGGCAATGGTGGTGCGAGCGGGGCCCTTCTGTGCCCCTCCCCAGTGCAAAAAGGAAATGATGCCCCATCACTACCTATTTCAGGCAACAGCCAAAATACCGCTGGATTTCAATGTGTGGGCTCCAAGAGGACCCAACCTGCCGTGTTTTTGTGGTGGTTGGGCTGGGATTCCTTTGGTCAAATTTTCAGGCAGTTTTATTTAAAATGGCTACAGGGAGCACCTTTGCTTTAGGCTCTTGATTTTAACACAAGATACCACTTTTAACACGAACTAATATTAAAAGACAATGCTAAAATGGTAAATTAAACTACATGAAGGACTAACTCACTAAAATACGAACGTACTAACTAAACACCGACCTACTAAAACAAAAAAGGCCTTTTTCTCTCTTTCTTCTCGTCTTCTTTTCTTTCTCTCTCTTTTCCTCTTTCTCTCCTCCTCTCTTTCACCTCCTCTCCTGTAACTTTCCCCTCCTTCTTCTGCACCCGGTGAAAACAAATGCAAACGCAGACGGACAAAAGACAACCGGAACGAGTGCCATGGCATCTCTCCCATCGGCCGCCTCATGGGCATGAAATGCAGAGGAGATGCTCCCCACGGGGTCTCCACTTTCCCTTCCTCCCCTCCCTGGGCATCGCCTCCGTTCTCAGGATGCCTCCGTGGCATGAAATGCAGAGGAGATGCTCCCCACGGGGTCTCCACTTTCCCCTCCTCCCCTCCCTGGGCATCGCCTCCGTTCTCAGGATGCCTCCGTGGCATGAAATGCAGAGGAGATGCTCCCCACGGGGTCTCCACTTTCCCTTCCTCCCCTCCCTGGGCATCGCCTCCGTTCTCAGGATGCCTCCGTGGCATGAAATGCAGAGGAGATGCTCCCCACGGGGTCTCCACTTTCCCTTCCTCCCCTCCCTGGGCATCGCCTCCGTTCTCAGGATGCCTCCGTGGCATGAAATGCAGAGGAGATGCTCCCCACGGGGTCTCCACTTTCCCCTCCTCCCCTCCCTGGGCATCGCCTCCATTCTCAGGATGCCTCCGTGGCATGAAATGCAGAGGAGATGCTCCCCACGGGGTCTCCACTTTCCCCTCCTCCCCTCCCTGGGCATCGCCTCCGTTCTCAGGATGCCTCCGTGGCATGAAATGCAGAGGAGATGCTCCCCACGGGGTCTCCACTTTCCCCTCCTCCCCTCCCTGGGCATCGCCTCCGTTCTCAGGATGCCTCCGTGGCATGAAATGCAGAGGAGATGCTCCCCACGGGGTCTCCACTTTCCCTTCCTCCCCTCCCTGGGCATCGCCTCCGTTCTCAGGATGCCTCCGTGGCATGAAATGCAGAGGAGATGCTCCCCACGGGGTCTCCACTTTCCCTTCCTCCCCTCCCTGGGCATCGCCTCCGTTCTCAGGATGCCTCCGTGGCATGAAATGCAGAGGAGATGCTCCCCACGGGGTCTCCACTTTCCCCTCCTCCCCTCCCTGGGCATCGCCTCCGTTCTCAGGATGCCTCCGTGGCATCAGTCCTGGTGGCCCCGTGAGGCCATTTCCTGGTCCTTGATCGAAAGAGGAGTAGCAGAATGCCTCGGCTTTGTGGCACTCATCCTCACACGTCAACAGCCGGCCCAGAATGTGCCGTTATCCCCCTGGGACGGGGAGGACCCCCTGAAGAAAACCTTCTTAGGCCAAGACGACAGCAGCTATGCGAGGAATTTCCGCAACCAGAGAATGTGGGAATGCCTCACAGCTCCAGGCCTCATCAGCTTTTCCTGGTTAGGTTAAAAGAAGAGAGAGAGCAGGGTGGAAGTCTACAGGTTGACTATCTGAAAATCCGAAATGCTCCAGAACCCGAAACTTTTGGAAAGCGGAACCTGGTCTTCTTCCTCTAGGGAAGTATATAATTTCATTATGTGCACACAAATATTCCAAAATCTGGAAAAATCCAAATTCCAAAGCACCTCCGATCCCCAACAACAAAGCAAGAGAAGAACTGATGAAAGAGCGGACTCCCAAAGAATAGTATATAATTTTGTTATGCGCGTGCAAATATTCCAAAATCTGAAAAAGAAAAATCCAAAATCCGAAGCAAACTCTGGTCCCCAACAATTTGGATCAGGGATGCTGAGCCTGTGTTTTACCCCTTTCTCTCTGATCTTGGGGAAGTAACTGGTCTCCAAAGTAATTAGTTACAGTTCTAAGCCCCTCCGCCCCAAGGGACCAGTACAGTTGTTGTCAATGGGAAGAGCGACAGGGATACAAAAGGAGGGCATGAATTCTACCATCTTCTCAATTCTTTTTGGGGGATGCAGTGTCTCTGCAGAAAAGTGCACCCCTGGATATTGGTAGGAAATCTTGAGACTCATGCATTTATTCTTTTTTTCCCCTTTAAATTATTTATTAATTTTAGCATGAACATTTTAACTCACAATCAAAGAAATGCACATTTAGAAGGACAGAGAAAGCAGAAGGAAAGACGGAAACTGAAATTAAACTAAAATGTGGTGTAGTGTTTAGGGTTGGACTGCAGCCCTGGAGAGCAGGCTCTGATTCCCCACTTGGCTGTGGAAAATCACTGGGCAACCTTGGGCAAGTCACACTCTCTCAGCCCCAGAAAACCCTGGGATAGGTTCACCTTAGGGTTGTTGTAAGTTGAAGATGAGTTGGAGGCACCCAGCAACATAACAGCAATGGCACCTGAAAGATTGGATTTTAGTCCAACTTTTAAAATAATTACTTATGTTGCTGAATCTGTCTGTGGGGTTCGAGTTCAGCAGCTTGGATTCCCCCCTTTAAGTTCAGACTAAAAGCCAGAGAAGATTCAGAACTCTTCTGAAAAGGAAGCCACTGGGTGGAATAGGAATGCCAGTGAAATACCAAAAATAAAAAATGAAGCAAAACTGAGGCTGAGCAAATTTCATGAAATGACTAGACACTTTTGGTTAAGGCTGGGCACCCCAACGCCTCTTGGGAAACAAAAGCCAGGATTGGAATGGGGAGGGGGCTCACAGAGCTGTTGAGGTGTGAACACCAAGGAGACAGGTTGAGTTATCAGCTCCCTTTGCCCAGACCCCAGGCCTGTCTCTCCACAGCAGCCTCTTATCAGCCCTTCCACAAAGTGTGAGGTTTCGAAACTCTGCCTCCTGATCTGTCGGTGCTGACAGCAAGAATTAAAATACATCCAGGCCACCCACTCCTTTCCCCTCGGCTTTGGAGTTCTAGCCCATAGCTAGAAGACCGAGCTATTTCTGGGGCCCTGATGTCATGTCTGGAGATCGTTCCTTTTCCTCCTCCTCCTCCATCTCCATCTTCTTTCTTCATCTTCTCCTCCATCTTCTTCTTCCTTCTCCATCTTCTTCCTTCTCCAGCTGCTTCTCCAGCTTCTCCTCTTCCTCTTCCTCCTCCATCTCCATCTTCTTTCTTCATCTTCTCCAGCTTCTTCTCCCTTTTCCAGCTGCTTCTCCAGCTTCTCCTCTTCCTCCTCCATCTCCGTCTTCTTTCTTCATCTTCTCCATCTTCTTCTTCCTTCTCCAGCTTGTCCTCTTCCTCCTCCATCTGCATCTTCTCTCTTCATCTTCTCCATCTTCTTCTTCCTTCTCCAGCATCTTCTCCATCTTCACCTCTTCCTCCTCCATCTCCATCTTCTTTCTTCATCTTGTCGTCCATCTTCTTCTCCCTTCTCTACCTTCTTTCTTCTCCACCTTCTTCTCCTCTTCCTCCTCCTTCTCCATCTTCTTTCTTCTTCTCCTCCTCCTCCATCCTCCTTCTCCATTTTTTTCTTCCCCATCTGTTTCTCTTCCTCCTCCACCTTCTCTATCTCCTTTCTTCCTCTTCTCGCCCTCCATCTTCTTCCCTTCCTCTCCCACCTTCTCCATCTTCTCTTCTTTCGCAGAGTGGGGCAAGTGCTCCCCGCTCTGTGGAAAAACCCACAATTTCTTGTATTTTGCTTTTCTAAAAATCTGCTCTGTGAGCCCTTTGGTGATACCTAGTGGCCGTTGCATGGAGGTGCAGACTAGGAGTTTTTTCAGAATTAAAAAGTCTGCATGGTTTGGAAAAAGGATTGCATGAGGCAGCATGCTGTAGTGGTTTGAACACTGGACTATAACGCTGGAGACCAGGGTTCAGATTTGTTCAGAGGGGCTTGCCTTTGCCTCCCTCTGAAGCTGGGAGTGTGTGATTTTTTCCCAAGGTCATCCAGCCAGTTTCCATGACTGTGTCAGGATTCGAACCCTGCTCTCTAGTGCAACACCTGGTGATGGGTGTTAGAGTCCAAAAACTAACTCTCCCCTCCCAGCTCTAGTTGCTTGGAACAAATCTAGAACAGCCTTCCTTGAGGCAGGAAATCTAAAACCTAAAACAGCCTTTCAGAGGGGTTGAACTAAGGCCAGTGCAGAGGACAAAGCTAGACTCAAAAGTGTGGCGCATTTTGGACAGGTATTTCAAAGTCCCAGGTGTTATGGGAAGCTTCAGTGTCATGGGAAACTCTTTGGGATAACAGGAAACTCTTGGATACCAAAGGAAACCCTGTGGTGTCACGGAAGACCCTTGGGCGCCATGGGAAAACTCTTGAATCGCATGGAAAATTGTGGATCGTCATCGGAAACTCCTGGGCCCCATATGAAATTCTTGGTACTGTGAAAAACTGCAAGGTGCCATGGGAATATCCATTCTCCCCATGTGCGTTCTGAGTCACGCTTCACCCACAAACCCTGGCAGGCGCCGGGCCTCTTCCACCGAGGGCCCCTCATAGTCTGGGGGGTATTTCCGTACGGGGTGCTTCAGCAGGTCTGGAACTCGCTCCTCTTCTCGCGGGTTTGGGGCTTCCACTGTGTGAATACGGCTCTCTTGGAAACCAGGGGAAGTTCCACCCGCTTGACCCGGATCGTTGGCAACAGCGCCAAGTAAGAAGACGTCCGACCCGTCGTGGTCAATCAAACCCCGCTGCTTGTACGAAGCTGGTGTGGTCCTCTCGCCCGCCGATGCACCCACAGTGCCTGTGCTGGACCTCTGGGGACAGAAAGAACATGAACAAGGCATGCCCACATGTGACGATTGCAAACTGCGTCTTTTTATTGTGGGTGTTTAAGGAACAGCTTCTCTTTCTTGCTTTTCTTGAAAGCTGCTTTGTATGCCCTTCGGTTATGCCTAGTGGCCATTGCACGGAGATGCAAGACTAGGAATTTTTTCAGCTGCAAGGTTCTGGCATTCAGCTTCTCATACCTTTCCCATAGATTCCCCCTTTATGAACAAGTGTGTGTGTGCATACCTGTCTGCCTTTGTCACCCGCTGACTTATGGTGACCCCATCAATTTTCTAGGGTTTTCTTAGGCAAGGAATCCTCAGAGGTGGTTTTGCCTCTGAAATAGAGCCTACAGCACCAGGTACTCATTGGCAGTATCCTATCCAAATACTGACAAAGGCGGACCTTGCTTAGCTTCCAAGATCAGATGGGATCTGGTGCCTTTAGGTGCCTCAGGCATAATGGAATTATACTCCGCTTAATGGGGGAAAATGTTACTTGCTTCAAGGTGTAACCGTAAATTTGTAATGATTTTTTTTATTACCGGGGTGTGGCCTCATTTGGAGATGGAGGAGGACGATCACATGGCACCTGTGCTGGCTCATGCTATTCTTATGTTGCTACTGTTATGGATGTTGAACCGAGATCTTCTTGCATTGGGATATAAAAGTAACTGTAAGAGTCTGTTCCAGTTGCTTTTAGAGTTTACCTATAAGTTGATTACCCTGCTTTTCCAAAATCTCCCCTCACATGAGGTCTAATCCGGGCCAGAATTTACTAAGACAGTTAGGAATGCATAAACTAGAGTTACATATTTGTGACTGTTTTTTATCCACAGTCCCTACGTAGTCACTGCTTTAGGGAGTACATAGGGACCGTGAAAGCTCCCCCAGTCTCTGCTTACCGGGCAGCAAAAGCTGCAAGCAACAAGGGTCTGTTTCCCTGTCAGCCATGAAGCAACTGGTTGATATTCTCACTTCTTCTCATCTGAGCAATCTCTGGTGCAAAGGGGACCAGGGACCCTCTTCCTACCTTTCACAGCCCAGATAGCTCACGGGAGAGAATGGGAATGTCGGTTGGCTGCATCCCATTCAACGGAGGAACAAACCCCCATCCTTTGCAGCAGCTGCTCCCTGACACTACATATCTACCCAACTACCATGTTGCATATCCAAAAGTAAATTCTGGCCCTGGTTTATGGTCTCATGTGTCCCCCAGAGGTGGCCCCCAGAGGGGCGGTTTCTATCCCCACCCCAACCCCGATCAACATACTTGCTGCATGGAAGCAAGGCTTTGTTCCATCTTCTTTTTCCGAGACAGTCCAGGGTTCCAGTGGCACACCAAACTGTCATTTTGGACACTGTAATTCTTGTTCCCGAGTAGCCAATACGTCTTCATTTTCCCTTTGCCCTGCTCAGGATGAAAGGAGAGGTCAGGATCCAAAATCTCCAAGGCAGGTCTGCCCAAACACATTTAAGTCGAAGGCTGGCTGTGTTTTCTGCGTCTACATTCCAGGCTGAAATTCAACAGCATTTCTCCCATCCCCTTAGCCTGGAGAGAACAAAATCTATACTCCTCTGCGACTGTTATTTACTGACTTGGACAACTTTGTAAAATTTGAATTGTATTCAATCACTTGCCACTTAAAACCAGACCATTTAAAGCCAGTTAAAAGAACGCCAACTGTTGCAAATGTGCAAACTGGATAAAAGAAGGCACTGAAGGCAATACTAAAAAGCTATGATTTGATTTGGTGATGAAATGACAGCAATATTGGGGCTAGTTGGGCCCCCGAGGGGATGGCATTCTATAACTGAGGGGCCAGAGCAGAGCAAACCCTCTCCTATGTTCTCTCATAACGTATTTTCCCTAATAGTGGGCATTAGGAAAATCCTTAATTGCACAGAGGCCCTACTGGAAAGAGGAGTTGGCAACCTCATGAAATCACCACTCTTTCTGCAGGGAGGGGGCTGGATAGATGGCCTTTGGGGGTCCCTCCCAACTCTAGGATTCTTCCATTCTAAACCAGACCTGTACACATTTATTTAGCTAATTTTAAATAATTAGCATGGGTCACCTTCACTTCAATCTCCCCTCTTAGCTCAATGTCGTAGGCGTCGTCTTCCAGCAGCGCAAGGTATGTGGCGGAGCTGATGTGGATCTTTTGAGCTGCATAGAAATTAAAAATGTATTAAAATCACTTGTGCACTTATTTTTCCTCTGCTCTTCCTACACCATCTGCTGGATGAAGGAGAGAGCAGCAAGCGTTTCCAACCAAAATATGAAGGACATAGTCCTCTATGCACCATTATAAGCACTGCGATCCCACTTTAAGTGCCCGGGGATTTGTAGTTTGCAGTGGTACCAGAGTGCTCTGGCTGACAGTTCTAAGTACCATTCCCTAAGCTACAAATCCCAGGATTCCATAGGTCAAGGAGTGCTGTCATTGTGTTGTGTGAAAGGGATCTGGCGCAGTCTTATAAATGAATACAGGTATATCTCCCCTTTTGCATCTCTGCATAGAAATCTGATTCTGATTTGGGATTTAGTGAACTATATCTCAGTTAAGAGAGTAGATGTGTTCCTGGATATGGCTTTTGAACAGAAAAGTTCGTTACCAGAGGCAGGAATAGCTTGGAAAAAATAAGGATAGGTTCCTACACCACCCAAAAAAGAATATTGGGTCGGCATCTTTCCAAAACATTTTATTCCTTTGGACTCAGACCCTGGAGACCTGGATTCGATTCCCCACTTGGCCATGGAAACCCACTGGGTGTCCTTGGGTGTGCCACACACTCTCAGCCCCAGAAAACCCTGTGGTAGGGTCACCTTAGGGTCATCATAAATCCCAAATAACTAGAAAGCACACAACAGGAATGTTAAAAAAAATTCCAGCTAGACAGAGGACGAGGAGGAAAAGGAGGTGAGTTGGTCGGGGGTAAAAAGACTGTACAAAAGGGATGTCTTGGCTAACTTAGGTGTGCCTTTGCTGTCGTAGCCACTCACGTAAACTGGTGGACTCCATCCGAGAGGCGGTGTTCACCGTGTCCCCGAAGAGGCAGTACCGGGGCATCTTGTGGCCGACCACTCCCGCCACGCAAGGGCCTGAGGCAGGGGAGAAAGGAAGATGTGAGTCACATCCTGGCCAGGAGATTCTCAGAGGTACAGTCCGAAAAAGTTACTTTTCTTCAATGGCTCTGATTGAGGGAGTGCACAAAACATGTATTTATATGAGAGGCAGTGTTGCACAGTGGTCAGAGCAGAGGCAGGAACATGCAACCTTGCATGTGTTTATGAACTCTTGCTCCCATCATGCTGATGGCTGATGGGATGTAGATTCCAGCAGTGCCCAGAGGGCTGCAACTCATCCCTGGATGGCAGACAAGTTCAAGGAATTTGCTCACCTGTGTGGACCCCGGCCCGTAACTCAAGCTTGCCGGTCGGCATATGGGGGATCACAACCTGACGGACGGCGGCCACCAGATCCAAAGCCATTTTGGCTATCTCGTCGGCGTGTTTGGTGCCGTTCCTCTCGGGCAAACCGCTCACCACCATGTAGGCGTCCCCGATAGTTTCTACCTGTTGGGAAGGCCGAGGAAATGAGCACGCGTGTCAGATTTTGGTTCTCCCAAAGGGAAGGGCCTCACGGCAGGACCTTGAAGGAACTTATAGTTATTGTCAGACTGCAGTTCCCAGAATTTCCCACCTGGATACTGGGAGCTGCAACTTCCCCAGGCATTGTAAACAACCAGCTATTTTTTTAAGTATCTGCTGTTGTGTGCCTATAAGCCATATGGTGGCCCTAGGTGAATCTATCATAGGGTTATCTGGGGCTGAGAGTGTGTGACTGACCCAAGGCCACCCAGTGGGTTTCCATGGCCAAGTGGGGAATCGAACCTGGATCTCCAGGTTCGCAATCCAATGCTCAGACCTCTACAGTACATCTAATTCCCTTCCCCAATGATTAAGGTAGGGGCAGGGATAGCAGCCTTTTGGATATTGCTAGACTGCAATGTCCAGCATCCCCGGCCAACAGTTGTGAGGGATGCTGGGAGACATAATCCACTAACATCACCACCAGAGCTCGTGTTTGTTGTTTCCTGTACCTCTCCGTCCATTTGTGACTCCTTGCCAGAGCTTAACGGAGACGAGAAGAAATACGGACGCGTACGGATCCCGACACGGCTGCATCCACTACCCTCTCATCCGCCAAGGTTACGGGCTGGCCGCCACTGACCTTGTAGACGTCGTACGACTCGATCCGGGTGTCGAAGCAGCCGTAGAGGTTGTTGAGCATCTCCACGACTTGCAAGGGGCTGCAGGAGGCCGCGATGGTGGTGAAGCCCACCACGTCGGAGAAGAAGATGGTCACCTGGAGGAGAAAGAGGGACGCAAGCGGCATGACTTTCCCCTCCACCCTGGCCGAGTGGGGGTCCCTTCTTGCGTTAGACCCCCAGGGTTATTCCTAGAGTCTCGTTCATACTATGCAATTCTTATCACTTTGGTAGAAAGCAAAACATATACACACAGGTACACAATTGCACTGATTTGGGCTTCCTTTTCTTTCCAAATACCCAAGGGTAAATTATTTCCAGATGGTTTTGAGCCCTCTCTGCCTCTCCGTTTCATCTTGCCTCTCCCATCCCTTGAAGCCCCCACGGTCTCTCGCAAATTGCCCCCAATTATGGGGCTTTGTTTGGGTAATGACACTTTCTGAGGAAATATAAAACCTTTGTGGGCAGGGCGGACCCAGATTTTCCCTTGTGTGCCGGACGACAGGGGAGCATCCAGGACGAAAAGACATGGGGGTGTGTGTGTGAGAGAGAGGGAGATGGTCATAATTATAATACCATGGAGATACTATGATTAAGGGCAATATAAAAAAAAATATATGTTGTCTGACCTAGGGTGGCATAATCTCGGGAGGGATTTTGGCTGAAACTGTGTTTCAAGGTTTTACTGATTGTAATCCACGAGATCTTATGCCCGGCATAAGGGAGGGTGACCAAAATGGTCAAACCATAAAGCTTGGGGAGCTGGGGATGTTTAACTTGGAAAAGGTTAAGGGGTAACAAGATAGCCAGGTTTAAATATTAGGAAGGACGTCCTATGAGGCAAGCTTGTTTTCTGCACCACCAGAGACTAGGATAAGGAGCAATGGATTCAAACTTCAGGAAAAGAGATTCTGCCTAAAATTCTGGAGAACTTCCTGAGGTAAGAACAGGTCAACAGTTGAATATGCTGCCCGGGAGTGTGGTGGAGACTCCTTCTTTGGAGATTTTTAAAGAGCTTGGATGGCCCTCAGTCAGAAATGCTTTGATTGTGTATTTCTACATGGTAGGGTGTTGGACTCAATGGTCCACAGGGTCTCTTTTTGGTCTCTATGATTCTATGAACACGTTAGTCTTTCAGGTGTCCCAGGACTGTCTCAATCCATTGGCAACCAGGAAATCTTCCAAGACCTTGATTTCTCTTTGCTGGTGGGACTTACCTGGTCATAATTTTCTGCTTCCACGTGCTTGTGTTTCCTCAGCTGTCTGGCCACTGACTTGGGCAACATCTGATGCAAGAGGTCCTCGGTCAAACGTCTTTCCTGCTTCAGGGCCTCTGTCCGTTCCTGGAGACTTTGGGCATAGCTCTGGATCCAGTTGGTCATCTCTTTAAAGGACAAGACGACGACCGGGTAGATGAGACCAGCGATGGCCAACAAGCTGACCTTGAGACTCACCAAAGAAAGAACATCTCTGGATTTCTTGTTGAGTTTCTCGCAGACTTTCTCCAGCAAACAGCCCTGCAGGGAACCCAAGTTCTTCAGGGAAAGTTGGTTGAAGAAGAGAGGGGTGCTTTGATATCGGGGGAAAGAGATGGAAAAGCTTAGGTCCTTCTCCATCTGACATTCTTGGACACTTTCTGATGCAAAAAGGGAGTACGGGTTGAACAAGTAGGAGACCTGGAGCCATAGTGCTTGGACGTCTTCAGAAGATGGGGATGTTTTTTGGGATTTCAACACGGCACCTTGGATTCGGAGGAGGAGCCTGATGGACGCCACTTCCACCCAATCGGGATTGGACCTCATTGCTTTGAGGTCCTCCTCAGAGCTTCCAAACATCTCCAGAAGTTCTGAAACAATCTCTGATCGCACTAAACCCATCTCCGCTGCTAGTGTGGCATTCCACCTCTTCCTTAACTTGTGGAGGAAAACGTGACACCCGAAATCTTTGCTTTCTCTACAGTGCTGGTGGAGCTTCTCTCTGGCTTCTCCACAGAAAAGGGCCAACTCCTCTAGCGTATGCTCTGGTGCAGAGCTGTTCTCCAAAGCTCCACGTTCTCCATCTTTCCATATCTTTTCATCTTGGAGGAGACCTATCCATGGGACAACCAGAAGGTCCTGACATGATGGTAGGCCGGCAAGGGCCTCCTTGGCATTCCTCCAGGATTGCAGCGTTTGGTTCAGATCCAGAGAGATGTTCCCCATCAGGGTGAACAAGGAGACCGCGCAGGCTGCCAGAATCCGTCTCACCGTCTTGTTGGGTGAACAAGGAGAACATCTGGAGAAGGTAGAGTAGACTCAGGTAAGTGCGGGTCATTTGCAAAGTTTTCTCTCTGCATACAGATCTTTCACAATATAGAATACATCATTTATACATCATTTCCTCCTTCTATTTATGTTCCATTTCTTCATTACACAGCTTATCAATATTTTCAGTATTTTCTTCTTTGTAAACATTCCTTGTAAGAAAACTTCTGCAATTTAACTTGAATAGGAAAAAGTTTATCTTGCGCCCTCTTATTTGGGAAAAAAAGCAAAGTTAGGTATCTCTAAATATAACAAAAAAGGCATCGATATTTTTTAAAAAATATCACTTAACTCTAGCAGATACTTGTATATAATATTTTTTCTTTTTAATTAATTAAGTTAGTAATGTAAATCACATCAGTAATGTGTCCCACCATGACAGTGCTAACTATAAAAACTTTACAAAACATTGGGAGTATTACAAACATTACTAAATACAATAGCTATATCTATTCTACTGTTATCAGAAATAAATGAAACCATAAATAACAGTAAATTTGTATATCTGTATCTGTAGATTAAGTCGAGATATAAGTCAAAAGTATTATTCACTATCTAACCTTACTTTTCTCCGAAAGAAACTTCTATTGATTTGCCCAAGCATAAATTGACTGCAAATTTATAATTCTTATAAGCATGAAATCTTGCTATGCAGACTTGCATAAATGCATTGGAATTTTAATTTCTCTAACATTGAATAAAGTAAAGACAGTAAGAGGAAAAAAAGTAAAACTAAAACATAGAAAAATAACTCGAAGTCAGAATTATAGCTTTAAATTATAACCTACAGATCTAATAGAGGCATTTCTCCCCATCTCTCTTTCTATGCATTTTTTAAAAATATTCCGTTCTCGATTAATCTTATCTATGCTTTGATTTCTCACGGGCCTAGTTAACGTGCCCGTTTGAAACGTCGATAATATTTCTTAACACTGTATAGAGCTTTATAGGTCAACACCAACGCGCGTAAACTTCATGAGATTAGATCGATGGAAACTTCAGAAACTGACAGGGGCGTAAATTCCATGAACGAGCGAATGAATCTTTATTTCCATTAATGATCAGAAGAAGAAAAAACAGAGCAAAATAAAATAAGAAAATTCCATTGCTCTGCTTTGCTGCTGCAGTTCTCGTGTGCTTTTTAGCAGCAACCCTAAAGGAAGTCAATCTCTTACCGAAAGTAAATCTAACAATTATATATAGTTATTAGAACGTCTTAGTAAACTTTATTCATTCATTAATTAATATTAATTCTATTAAATCCCTCCTCCTTTTTGTTGTGTGCTTTCAAGTGGTTTCCAGCTTACAGCAACCCTAAGGTGAACCTGTCTTGGGGTTTTCGGAGGCTGAGAGGGTGTGGCGTGCCCAAGGGCAGCCAATGGATTTCCATGGCTGAGCAGGGAATTGAACTCGGGTCTTCAGAGTCACAATCCAATTATTAGCTGGGGCTAATAATTGAACCGAGGCCGTCTTTCTGACCAAACACACGCCCATCTTGTGTTATCGTTTCCCCCTGTGTTGCTTTATATTTGGCTTTAGATAAAACAGGAAAAAAACTAAGAGCAGAAAATTGTTGCTCTGTCTATGTTTGTTTGATGCAGGGAACAGAACAAAACACGCTAAAAATCAGATAATTAGGAGGAGATTGATCATGAAAGCGCCAAATTACAGCAAGAAATGGCAGAAGGGAAGGCTCAAAAGCAGAACGTTTGTTATACGTCGGAGCTGCAAATTTAATCCCCCTCCCCATTCACTATAAATACATTTAGCAATGTAATAGAGTGGTAATTACAGTAATCTCTGATGAACGAGGATCTTTGCTTGATTGTCGGGGGGGGGAATAACACCTCCTGGGTTCAAATTGGTTTGAAGAGTTGACAGCTCAAGATCAAGCCAAAACCTGAGATTTACGGGTATAAATGGTGATGCGATAACCATTTTTTGTGAAGCGGCAACCACAGATTGCTCTCAGCTAATCATTCAAACACAGGGAGAAGGTATTTTTGGAAACTGAGGCAGAAATGCTTGCTATAAAGGGGCAAGGGATTATTTTTTTCTCGTTCCTTAGGAAGATTGGGAGAGGAGACTTTAATCTAAGCTCCTTGCTTCTCAAAGGCGGGCGCAGAGCAGAGCGGAAGGTGAGCCCTGGGAGGAAAGAAAGACGCTAAAAAAAACATTGCAACGGTCAGCCCAGGTTCATCCAGAGCGCTGAGATTTCCAGGTCAAAACCTGGACAGTTCGTGGGGATGTCGTTACGGACCACGCATCCACTCTCGGCCACAGTTACGTACGGCTTTTTCACGGAAAGAGAGAGAGAACATAATTTCCTGGTTTGGAGAGGAAGGCAGAAATCTTAGCTCAAGGGTCTGTTTCCAGGGCAGGGTGAAATTTAGGGAATGATCCCTTCTTGCCTAAGGAAGGAGGCAAGATAAAGCGGGCTTCCTCTCCCCACCTCACTTCCAGCCACAAGTGGAAACCACAGGAATATCCCTTCACATTTGCAAGGGTTAGGGGCACAGGTGACTGGTGTGAAAGTCACCTTTCATTTCTTTTATTGCATATTTTTATACACACACACACACACATATATACGGGTGTGTATTTCTGTGTAAATTCGCCCTGCACGTTCACTGGGAGTCACTGGTGTCTAGATCGAGGGAGGTACTGGTACCGCTCTACTCTGCTTTGGTTAGACCTCGTCTTGAATACTGCGTCCAGTTCCGGGCACCCCAATTCAAGAAGGACCCGGTCAAGCTGGAGCCAGTCCGGAGGAGGGCGACCAAAACGGTGAGGGGCCTGGAAGCCATGAAGCCCTACGAGGATAGACTTAGAGAGCAGGGGATGTTTAGTCTGCAGAAGAGAAGGTTAAGGGGGATGTGATAGCCATGTTTAAATATTGGAAGGGATGCCATGTTGAAGATGGAGCAAGCTTGTTTTCTGCTGCTCCAGAGACCAGGACAAGGAGCAATGGATTTAGGCTGCAGGAAAGGGGATTCCACCTGAACCTCAGGAAGAACTTCCTGACGGTCAGGGCTGTCAGGAAGTAGAATCTGCTGCCTCGGAGTGTCGTGGAGTCTCCTTCCTTGGAGGTTTTTAAGCAGAGGCTGGATGGCCATCTGTCGGGAATGCTTTGAGGGTGTTCCTGCATAGCAGGGGGTTGGACTGGATGGCCCCTGGGGTCTCTTCCAACTCTACATTTCTATGATTCTATGATTAGGGATGCAGGATCCTCACAAGAATGAACAAATCACAGATATCAAAATATGTGTGTCTGTGTGTCTGCAATAAATATAATATATACACACACACATACACACATAGGCATTTATCAATATTGATATTGGTACTGATATCCACATCGATATAATATAACCAGCGGATGGAGCATTTGGTGGCTGTATTGGAAGGTAAAATATTTAGGAAGCCGATTCTAACAGTATTTAGGAACCCGATTCTAACAATATTTAGGAAGCCGATTCTAACAATTTGCAAAGGTGCTTTGAACCTAAGACACACCAGCAATGCGGGATATAGCTATTCTGCTTACCAGTGGAATTGGATTTTTTTTAAAAAAATTCTACACCATGGTCTAAAAAAGGTTTGTTATTTGCTGTCAACTCAATTTGCTGCTCAGGTCTTGCAAATTCAAGGCCTTTATTTTAAAGAGAAATCTTATTTTTTACAGCAAGGGTTTTTAAAATGTTTACATCACTACATTTTAAATTTCATTGCATTTTGATACAAGAATTCAACACGGGTGACCGCTCTTAAGACAAAAGCGTATAATAATTGGATGTAACGGATCGATATCCGGAGTGCGGAAATGATGATTTGACACACAGGGATTTTATAAAATGCAGATAAGTTTGATAGATTGTTCCATTGATTAATGAAGTCTATTTCTATTTTTCCAATTCGATGTATTGATCTGTCTTGTCTTCCTCTTGTGCCGTTCCTGCCCAAAATGCGGCAAAGAGGTTTTCAATCCATCCGGCTTTTATCTTGTCCACACCGGTTTTGATGTGAACCAGAACAAACTCCCAAACTGAATTGGAAGCCATTTTAAACAAAACATTGAATGAAAATTCTTTAGTGTGGGGGAAATGACACACGTATCGGTGAGAGATTATTTTCCTTTGCTTGATTTCCCAGCATTTTCCATTTCTGTCACCGATTTTTGTGTGTGCAAACTGCCAGCACAAGTTAGCACAATTTATTAAGAATGCCTCATACTCTCAAATTATTTCTGCATTGAGAGGGAAACGGAGCCTTGGCTTTTGCAATATCTACTCCTTTCATCATCTCCCTAACCCACTTCTTGTCTTTATTTCTGTTACTTAACCGGTTTAAATTCAATTTACCTTTAAAATGGTAAACCACAGAGGAAATTGTTCTCTTCCTTCAAATTGTTTCCGATTCGTGGCGAACCGATCACGGGGTTTTCTTAGCAAGATTTGTTCGGAGCTGGTTTGCCATTGCCTTCCTTTAAGCAAATTATTGTAAATTAAATTGTCCCTTGTAGCCATTTTTGTCTGGTTCTAATCTCTCCAATCCATCGGGTGAGTCTTCGCCAATGCAAGCAACTAAATTAATTGACTCAGTTTAATTTCTCGACGGGTTCAAGGAGATGTTATTTTTGAAGCTCTCCCCAAAATGCCGTTTGTACAGAGGTGGCAGAAAATCTTATGTGCCTTGCTTCATGGAACCCAAAGTCCTTGATTTTTCTTGCAAAAAATTTTGTAGAAAATACACACACACATGAGCACTCAAGCTTTTTATAGATCCTCAAATGCATCCATTTCATTAAACACTGGTCTTTTTTATTAGTACTAAGTCTGATTTGGCTGTAGCTGAATAGAATAGCTAGAACAGTTTGCAGAATTTTCTTCTATATATAGAACGGCAAATATAATATCACCACACACTATATTATCTTCTATTTAATATTTTCCACCTGTAACTGTTATTATTTCCCTGTTAATATTTTCCACCTGTAACTGTTATTTTTTTCTCTCCATTTCCCAATATCCTAGAGCTTTGGGATCTGTTTTCATTCCCAAATTTGCTTTCCTTCCTTTGGTAAAACTCAGTGTAACAGGTTTAGTATTCCTTCCTAGCACTTACCTGCAAGTTGAGAAGGTCTTCCAAGAAAGATCCGTTTCTTCCAAGATCTGGGCTGCTTTCTTTCCCTCTTGGCTTGGGTCGGGTTTCCCCTGGCCCGAAGCGGAGGAAATAAAGACAGGTTGGCTGCTTATCCGTGACACAGACCCAGAGAGCATGGCGCATTTGATTTCTGGCACATTTGATTTCTGGCACATGAAAGGAGCATCTCTGCCCCTTTGGAGATTACCAGCGAATGGCTCTTTGGGGAAGCATAGAGTTGTGTGGGACCCCCAAAGGTCATCCAGTCCAACCCCTTGCCAGTACCAAAAATCCACAGGAAAGCTAGTACTGTCGCTAGGGATAAACAAAGAGTAGATAAGGTGTCCAATTTCCATAGGAAAAGAGGGAATTTTTCACTATAATGTGCCATGGAATTAGACAACCAACATATGCTTGGCTCTTAACTCCCTGGGCAGATTTTTCTGCAAATTCCTTCTTTGGGGAAAGAATGAGACTAAGCAAATTCATGATTTAAAACCCTTCACAAATTAAAAATTGCATAAGAAAAAAGGCAGTTCTATTTGATTGGAACACAAAGAGTGGATCTGAGGGTAAGGATTGAAATTCACCTGCTGATATGATTTATAAAGGAGAATTTCTTTAAGATGATGTATGGGTGGCATTTGACCTCGGTTAAATTGGTTAAAATTTACAAAAATGTAAATGATGAATGTTGGAAATGCAATAAATATGTGGGTACATTTTACCACCAATGGTGGTCTTGTAACAAAGCTAGAAAGTTTGCAACCTGATTGTTCCTCTAGAGCCACGACGAACTACAAATCCCAAAATTGCCAAGGATTCTCTGAAGATCTCTTTTTCTCTTGATTCCTTCTAGGAAAATGAAGCTTTAAACTACCAGCAGGTCTCCCACAGCTATGGATCTGGAGGCCAGGACTGTTGCATTGGACTCAGAGAAGAGACAAAAGAAAAGGAGGAAGTTGCACACCGATCAAGGCTGCAATTCTACGCTCACTTATTTGGGATTAAGACCTACTGAACACAGCAGAACGCATTCCGGGTAAGCGTATGTAGAATATGCCTCTTTTCAAAGAAGCAGAACTGGAAAATTTTCCAGGGCTCTCCATAATCTGATTTAAGAGGCTTGGTTTAAAGCTTATCTTCAAACACATTTGAAGTTTAATGTGCAAATTATAGGCTAGGATTCTTCTTGGGGCTTGCAAATTACCTTCCGTACGCACAAAATTGAATTGCCAATTCCTGCATGCCCATTTTTGCAAATTCACTAACAGGGTAGCTGCGGATTTGAAAAGTTACTTTGATCGTGATGGAGGATGCTGGCCAGCATTTTAAGATCACACACCTAAAAAGAGCCGGACTTTTTATGTCCAGCTTAACTTTCTTTTGCAAAAGGAGTAGTACCTTTGGCTTAACTCGTTTTCTGTGCTGCTTATTGGTCCCACTTTAAGTTGAGCAAAAAGAAAAATGATTCAGGATGTCTAGTGAAAACATTCCTTAAATTAAAGGATGGATGTCGGTTCCGGGGACGGGGAGGCAATTACCACATTTTGCCTTGACTATTTGTCCTTGCGGCTGATTGAGAAGCAAGAGATTTTGTTAAGGAGAAAGAAGCATAGCAGCCCCTTGTTAGTCTGTTCTTTCGAGGTTTGTCAATGCCTTTCTCCCTAGGATAATAACTCGAAGTTCCCATCCGGGCTGGCCTCCTGTTTGGTAGTTATGAGACTGTAAGGTGGACCAGATTGTAAGGTAGATTTGCGGTCTTGTAACGGTTGAGGATTCACGTTCATGGCCCTTAATAACTGAAAGCAACTCCAAAAACCTACTTTGCAACCTCCCATACAAATTATTTCCAAAGTGGTGGCAATCAGGGTATTGGGGAATGACATCGGGGCACCTTGAGAAAAACTGTTGTGGCAGGACTCCCAGCGTCCCCCCAGCTGCCTGTTTCCAGCACATCCTGCGATTGGGACAGTGCCGTAGATGTGACTTCCCAGTACTCCAGTCTTCAGCCTCTCAGAAGGGCTTAGAATCAGTGGTTCTCAACCTGTGGGTCCCCAGATGTTTGTGGACTTCAGCTTCCAGAAGCCCCAGCCACTATGGTCAATGCTCAGGGCTTCTGGGAGCTGAAGTCCAAAAACTTTTGGGGACCCACAGGTTGAGAACCACTGGAGATGAAGGCATTGCCAAGCTGAAATGGTAGGTTTTTTTGGATGAGGGGGCATTGTCAGTCCAAACCATGGAGCTCCGTCACCTGAGAGGCAGTTCACAGAATGGAATCATGGGCTCGCATTCTGCTTGCAACTTCATGAAGGGCTTTCGAGTGGTTTCACCACATCCACATTCCCCCAGGGGCTGCCATGATGTTATAACATATGGACATCTGTTGCTCAGTGGTGCAGTGACCAATGCCCCATGGGCACCCATGTGCATCCAAGCACTCCCCAGTGTGCATCTGGACACCAACTAAGAAGTGCCACAGCACCACAGGGGTGTCTTATGCGCATGGGAGCATTCTTCCCAGTAACTGGGTACACCCCTCACAATTCATTAACAAGGTTTCCTCACACTTTTACCCCTGGCTCTCGAGTTGCCACGTTTGCTACTTTGCTAGCTTTTTATCCAAATTCTGGGTGTCGTGGAGAAGCGCAACTTCACAATTCGAGTCAAAAAAGGGGGAGATACATTACAAGTACTGAGTGGATAGTATTTTTTTTTATTTTGGAACAAGCCTAACACGTTTCAGCCGATGTGTATACTTCAGTGGCCTTCATCGGCAGCAAGATGCTATCTAGCCACACAAATTTCTGAAGCTGAAAATCTCATTCAATAACGGATTATTGTCAGTCTAGAAGGTGCAATGAGATTTTCAGGTCCAGCTCAGTCCTGGAAACACATGGGGTGACCTTGGGGGAGTGACACTCTCTCGGCTTCAGAGGAAGGCAATGGAAAACCTCCTCTGAATACATCTTGCCAAGAAAATCCCGTGATAGAATTGCCGTAAGTTGGAGTAGACGTGAAGGCACATAAACAACAACAGAGCTAGAGAGATGGTGATTCACTGCAACGAGGCAGAAAACGAAAACAAGACTTAAGACAGCATGAAGGTAGATTTGAGAAATGTATTTATTAAAAAAAAAAATCAAACCTTTGGTATTTTAAAATAATCACAACAATCATTTTCAGATCACCAGAAAAATCTTTTCTCCTCACAGTCTAAGACCTCAGAAAGGGGGACGCTGAAACAGAACTGCGAGCAAGGACAGGCGGATCATTCCTCCCAGCCCCCTATTTAACGTTCATTAAAGTGGATTATTTTCATATACTGTGCTCACAAAAAGGCTGAGAAACTTTATTACCAGCAGTGTGGATGAAGAAGTGAGATCTACACATTCTTGGCAGGCTGTAATTCACTTGCAAAGAAGCCATTTTGAAGTGTCAGCGTCCCAAATTCACCACCAATAAATTAAAGTACACACAAGAAATGAGGCAACACTCGATTACCAGGGAGGAGGGAGTGAGATTCTCCGATTCAACTAAATCTGTGGGCCACCACGGAGTGGGTAAGTACTTACTCATTTCTTTAACAGCAAAACAAAACAAAACAAGCCATGATGTGATTTTTTTTTCAAGTATCATCCACCAAAGAGAGATGATTTTTAATGGAAGCCAACAGACATTAAGAGAGATGGGATTTTAGAGCAAGAAGCGGTAGGGCGGGGAAAGAGACAAAAAGACAGGTACGTGGAAAGCACACGCAGGTGGTGAGTATAAATTTGTGAAGAACCACCAATGTTTCCACCTCCCCCTTCCTGACAAGGCACAATAGGGTATGCTTGAAAAGGGGCCCCAGCGGTTTTCCCTGTGCAAAGTACCAGAGAGACAGAGAAGGGGAGAAAAGGGAAGGCAGTTACACATTCGCTCACATAGGAGAGAGATCTTTTTTTGGTTCACAGTTAAGAGCATGCAGTGTTTCTTCCGTACTGCTCCTCTCACCATACTCAGTGATGCTCAGACCGGGCCTCGTCACCGGGCTGCCCCGTCCCTGCGGGTCTTTTGGCGGGGCTCTAAGTTCAGTCATGCTTCAACAAAACTGCTCCCAACTCTCAAATCAACCATTCTGCAATAGACTTTAAGAAAAAAAAAGTAACCACACAGCATCTCTGTAGGAAGGCAAGCTCACCTGCTTTACCAGTACAGTTGGGCAAAGTGAGGCAATGATCTTTTGTTGGATTACAAGTCCCAGAATCCCCCAGCTGGCACAGGTTATCTGGGTGTTGTAGTCCAAAACAGAAACATTTCCAAGCTGAGTAAAGTCAGATTAAGACCTCACCCCTGTCCCTTCCCCAATCCTTCTGAAAGGCAGCCACCTGAAGTCCATACAGAGGGATGCATCTTTGGAAGGGATGTGGCATTCTCACAGTGGCATCACATCTCCTCTGACTGGCTATAGCCACTGCGGAGCGGGGCTGCCACATCCAGCTGTGGCCACACAATCCTTCAGACAGTACCGTCTTGGCCCTGAATCAGCGCTGCAGCCAGCAACTTTCCAAGGACAACAGCCCAGTCGTCATGAAATGGGAAGAAAAAAAGGACAACTGGAGGCGTAGGTCTTCCAGAAGCAAGGAAAAGAGGAAATACATAGAAACAAACCAAGAGTGTGGAAAGTTTTAGGATTCCAGTAGTATGCACACTATATGCCAAACTCTCCCGCTGATGCCTCAATTAAATCTGGAGAGAGAATCTTAAATGCCTCTACTCTGCCTCAAGTCCACTGTCACCTTTTTCCCCAGTATCTACTCTTCAGAGCAGACAGGTTACATTCTTCCCTCAAGCCAATCTAACTGCCAGTACCTCCTCGAGCTACCAGGGAGCTCTGTGGAATATACAAACATCAAATCCCATCCTGGACCAATATGCTACTCCCCTTCCTCTCAGCTTCTGTCTCTTCCCCTCTCTAGAGAGAAAGGCAGCTAATCAACTCGAAGCCTTCCCGTCCTTCCTATGCCTTCCAGTTCTGCATTTATTCAACTGTCACTAGACCCTGGACACCTGGCCTGAGAGCCATTTTTCCTCCAGGACTAGAAAGTGCTAGGGCACGGTCTCCCTTGGCTCTCTGATTTTGCTCCACCACGTACAGTACCCTGTGGAAGTTCTAGTCAAAAATTCATTGCGAGCTTTCCTACCTCCAAGAGCCTCCAAAAATGGTCAGTGGACAAGGAGCCATTCCTCACCCCCGTTTTTTTTTTTAGGGTACCTCATCAAGTGACCGTAATTCTCTTTTACCACTTCCTAACACAGGCCCTGTAACTGCCAAGCAGCAAGCTCAGGTCACTGTTGGATTAACGCACCCCACATTATTCTCGGATGAAAGCCCAGGCGTGCTCCCCAGGAAAAGAAAACTGCACTGTCGAGGCCCATTCACCCACCCTGAATCGTATAGGAGCAGCACAGTCCATGTTAACACTTTTTGTTTTTTTAAATTCTTGGGCTCTTCTGTTCTTGTAGTTTTCCCACCAGGGGCCTGCCCAGAGTTGTCTCTGCCTTCTGCAAAGACAACCGCGCATACACACGTCACTTCACACTTGTGCGCGCACACACACCACATATCCACAAGACAACTCAGAGCTCCGACACAGGGCCTTTTGACATCCAGGGCAGTGCAAAGAAAGGGGAGGTTCAACAAAAAGAGGAGGACAAGAGCTCACCACGTTCTCAGGCATCCAAAACCGGGCCGGGCTCTGCCGTTACACTTTGCTCCGGAAGAGCGGCTTCGCTCCCGGCCCGCAGTACTCGTTGTAAATGAGTTTGAAGAGGAACAGGTGGAAGAGGGTGATGAGGGAGGCCACGCTGAACCAGAAGAGGAAGGGCAGGCCCGGGTACTGCTTGGCCATGTGCTCCTCGTGGGCCAGGATGGCCTTGAGGTGGAGGGTGTGCCGCAGGTCCTGGAGGTGGACCAGGTCCGTGGAGATGTACAGGAGCGGGGTGATGGGCTGGGTCACCATCACGGGGAAGGTGTGTCCGTGCGGCTCCGAGGTCAGCTCCACGGGGTCGTTGGCACAGCCGCCCTCGCAAGCGTAGAGCTTGACCGGCTTCTCCTGGAACTTGACCGAGACGTGGAGGAAGGGCTTCCCCTCGGCGTCCAGCAGGACGGCCAGGCTGATCAGGTCCTTGTTGTAATGGATGCCCCGCAGGGCGTAGCTGTTGTGGAGGACGTTGGGGTCCAGCTGGAACTGGAGGTGGTTCTCCGTGAACTGCAGCCCGCCGAAGCTGAGCACCATCCCCTGCATGACGCCGTGGGCCCCCGCGGCCACCAGCCCTTTGCAGCCCCGTTTCTGGAGGGTCAGCTTCCACAGGTTGGAGAGCTGGAGGACCTGAGGGACCGTTGAGAGCCGCCCGGGCCACAGGTTCTCGGCGTGCATGGTGGCGTGGCCACTGAAGCAGTGGTCGGCGTAGTTCAGGGTGGCTTCCATCCGCTCCCTGTCCTCGCTGGCGACGAGGGGGTCGAGCAGTGGCGACGGGGTGGTGGAGAGCACGTAATACAGGGTCATGTTGACGGTGTCGCTAGAAGGGGTGTGAGCATCGGTGATCTTCCGCATCTCAACTCCTGAAACAGACAGCAAACGGTTGAGAAGGCATTTCTTGGTTATTTGCACGCGTGTGGGCATGTTCAAGCTGCCTGTCGACTTATGTTGGCCCCGTTTCCTAGGACTTCCTCAGGCCAGGAATCCTTAGGGGTCATTTTGCCAGTTCCTTCCTCTGAAATAGAGCCTACAGCATCTGGTATTTGTTGGTATTCCATCCAAGTACTAACCAGGGCTGACCCTACTTAACTTCCAAGAGCAGACGGGATCTGGGCCCTTTAGGGTAATTCACCTGGCGTAATGCAGCAGAGAGTGGCACGATCCAGGGCAAAGGTGGGCACAGCTCCTCCCACAGATCAAATGCAGCCCAAGATTCTACTTTTGTAGCTTCCTCAAGCCCCAACTAGTCCCTCAAAGACCCCAAACTCTCAAGCTTTGGGGGGGGGAGTGCAATTTTGTCCCCAAGGCTGTGCAAAACCAAGACTGTCAAGTCGGTATGCCAAACTTTTGCCTCCGACTCCTATTTTTCTACTCCCTCTGAAGAAATCTCACCCAAAAAATCCTACGAGAGTCGACTTTAAGGCACAAAACAATCCTACCCTCCTTGGCCATGGAAACCCAGTGGGCCTATCACACTGCCTCGGCCTCGTCTAACCTCCCCTGAGTAAATCTTGCCACGGAAACCTCATGCCAGGTTCCTCTTTGTTTTGCCATCGACTGGAAGGCACACAAGCGAAAGGAAAACCTGCAACTTTATTTTGAAAGGCAAACTGCCCTTCCTGGAAACTTTCTAGAGAGGTAGGGGAAAAAAAAAACAGCAGTCCAGGCAATAAAGAAACAACCTTGGAGATCACATGCGGGTTGTATTTTGCCCAGGCCTGGAGCACAGCAAAAACACAGTCATGGGGCTCGAACAACAAGTTGATATCTTCCTTGGACACGGAAACTTGTTTGCTCCAGTGCGTGGCTGCGCATTGCTGTAATCTATGGAAAGCACGATGCACATGCTCAGAGATACATTCGACCAGTTAGTACTGGAAGCGGCAGCAATGCTGGGTAAACTGAAAGCGAGACCGAGCATGATGGGGTGGTTTGAGGCTTGGGCCATTTCTGCACTACACTCTTAGAGCGCGATTATTCCACTTTCAACATCCTATGGATCCTGGGGTTTGCAGTTTCGGGAGGGGCCAGCCAGCCGGCCTCTCCCGAAACTGCAAACCCCAGGATTCCGCAGGATGTTGAAAGTGGAATAGCACTGTAAGTGGAAACGGCTTTAGATTATGACCCTGGAAACTGGGGTTCAATTCCTCACTTGGCCATGGAAAAAACCCCCACCTTGGGTGCATCACATACTCTCAGCCCCCAGAAAACTCCAGAATAGGTTTGCCTTAGGATCGCCGTAAGTCAGAAACGATTTGAAGCACACAACAACCAAGCCGGAGGCAGCAGGAAAAAAAGGAAGACGGCATGACAGATCCATCGATTCGGCCGAGGAAGCCCTGACTTTGCAAAACTCGGAGATTGTAGAAGTCTTCTCATTCATAGGTCAAAGTGAACGACGGAAAACAACAACAGATGCAGGAAGCAAAAAAGCCCAAGCTAAAGAACGTTAGGGGATGGAACACTCCAAACATCAAAAGCCAAGGCCTGCTTTGGGGTAGCGAGAAAAGCAGGATATAAAACGAATAAAGAAGGATAAATAAATATATTTATTCCTTACCTGTCAGCCAACGGGGCTTAAAAACTAATATTCAGGAAAAAAGATGGTAATATATGTTCTAACTGCTGACTGTTCAGTAAGGGCATAAGATCCCATCTGACCTTGGAAGCTAATCAGGGCCAGCTTTGGTTGGCACTCGGATGAGAGACCATCAACAAATACAGGTGCTGTAGGCTCTATTTCAGAGGAAGGAACTGGCAAAACCACCTCTGAGGATTCCTTGTGTAAGAAAACCCTGTGAGATTCATGGGGTCGTCCTAAATCGACAGGGGACCTGAAGACATGGCCTTTTAGATTTCCCCTTGATGTAGTATCGACCCAGGGTATTGTTTGAAATTAAATATGGCGGGACCCACGCCAACACAGAACACTTCGGCCGCCCGCCAGTGCCACCTCTTTGGTAATTAAGACAGAAATTTTAGCTGAAAGCGCTGTTCCCAAATCAAGATTAAATGGGACGACTACTCCTCACCTACTTTGAGAGCCAAGATAAGGGGCCTTTAATCCCCCCTCAAGAGGTATGCAGAGCAGAGTGGGGGGTAAGCCCCGGTGCTACAACAGGAGGGAAGCCAACTCAGGCCATTGCCGCACTAGACTGCTATAGTCCTATTATTCCACTTTCAACACCCTATGCAATCCTGGGTTTGCAGTTTAGGGAGGGGCATTTAGGACTCCCAGCCGGAGACCTCTTTGGCCTCCTCAGTCAACCACATACCCCAGAATTCCGCCGGAGGTTGGAAGTGGAACCATAGCCCTAGAACGGTGTCGTGTGGAAAGGCCCCAAGTAAAAACCCAGAATCTATGGCAGCGATGAACCAATTAAGCCTTGCAAATTAACGTAGCAAGGTGCTGCATTAACAGCTGAGCCTTTCCTCTCGCCCAGAGGTGTGTCCCCCAAGGCTCGAGCATCTGCATCCTCGTCTCCCACCGCAGGACGACCCAGGAAAAGCGGAGGCTCTGGGCAAGAGATCTGGAATTTGGCAAAGCAGAAGCCTTCAAAAACTAGAGTTCGTCCGGCCATTTCCGCACCAGACTGTTACAGGGCCGTCATCCCACTGTCAACATCCTCCCATCAGATGCTGGAAGCGGAATAATAGCCCTACGGTGCGGGAATGGCCCCTCTCTCCAATCTGGACGCAGGGCCGCCCCGGGGGTGCCGGGACCTCCACGCCTCAGCAGCCGGCGTGGTGCCGCAGTCCGTCCGTGCCGGCCCGGGCCCTCACCGGAGATGAAGAGGTCGGCCCAGGCCTGCCGGTGCTCCTGCACCAGATCCTCCGTCCGCATCCGCATGACGTCCAGCATCTCCTTCCTGGCCGCCTCCCGGAGCCTGCCGAAGGTCTCGTCCAGCCGGGTGGCCTCGACGGGCTCCGAGACGTGCACCACGGACAGCAGCGTCTCCTCGAACTGGGACTTGGGCGCCACCTGCACCCGGCTGACCAGCTTCTTGGCGGCCACCACCACCAGCACCAGCTTGTCCCCCGGCGGCTGCAGCGCCCGGCCGGAGGAGAGGAAGAACTGCCGGTCGCCAGCCTTCTCCAGGGTGGTGACGAACGTGCCGCCAGTGCCGTCGGAGGCTGAGCCGGACACCTCGAAGGCCACGAGGCGGTCGGTGGGGTTGGCCACGGACACTCGCTGCAGGTAGAGGTGCGGCCGCCCGCGGTGCGCCAGGACCTCTTCCCGGACGGTGACGCACTCCTCGGACGCGGCCGGCCCGGTCTGGAGGCACCGGGCGGACCGGACGGCGCCGTCCTTCAGTACGATGGCCGTGGCGCCCGCCTCGGTGGGGACGGCCGCCGGGAAGCGGAGCTGCGCCAAGGCCGGGTACTCGGTGGCGTGGGCCGGGGTGGCCGGAGGCGGCGGCGGCCCCCTTCCCGGGGGCGTGGCGGGGGCGACCCACAGCCGGTTGGAGGCCGCGTCCAGAACCAGGTAGCCGTTGCCCACCAGGGCGGGCGGGGCGCCGGCGTTGCCGCCCGGCAGGAGCCGGGCCTCCCCTCGCTGCGCCAGGGCCTGCCAGGCCCGGGTCTCGGCCTGCAGGCACCGCCCCGCCAGGCCGCCCCGCGGCTGCCCCGGGCGCCAGGCCAGCAGCCTGGGCAGCGCCCCGCCGAGGTACCAGAGGGCCAGCAGCAGGAGGGCCAGCAGGGCCAGCAGGCGCCGCGCCCAGCTGCTGGAGAGCAGGCCCGGGAGGCCCTTCAGCCGCTGCTGCACCCACATGGAGGCGGCGGCGGCGGCGGCGGCGGCGCGGCGGCGGCGACGAGGCCGGAAGTCTGCCGGGGAGCGGGACTGCCCGGGAGCCCAGCCGGGCGTTACCTCATGGCCGGCGGCCGGCGCGGCTACGCGAGGCCCCGGCTCCGCCCGCGGCCTACCGCCCGCTCCGCGCTCAGCTCGTCAGCGCCGCCTCATCGCCACAGCGCCGCGCGGCCCGGAGGGAGGAGGAGGCCGCCCCTTCCGCCCTCCGCGGCCGGGCGAGGCGGGGCGAAGGGCGGCCGGGCCTGGCGCGCGGCTCCCAGGGGCGGGCCGGCGGGAGTCCTCCTCAACCGCCGCCCTTTTTCTGAGCCCTTCCCCGCCCTCGAGAGGAGGCGCGCCGCCCGTGTTCCTCGTGGGGCGGCCGGGGGCCCTCTGAGCGTATGCGGAGTGCCTGCTACCCGGGCGGGGCCGCTTATCAAGACCCTGGCGATGGACGGAGCGGCCTCTGAGCGTCTGCAGAGTGCGCATCCCCCACGCAGTGGGAGGAGGAGATTTTTAAGGGCAGAGTGCCTCTGAGCATCTGCAGAGTGCCCGCTGTCCGGGTCTTCAGAACTCTGGTGAGGGACAAAAGGGCTTCTGAGCATCTGCAGAGTGCCCGCTGCCTCAGTTATCGAAACTCATGGTAGAAAAAGTGCTTCTGAGCATCTGCAGAGTATTATTGTTCCCCTATGGGAGGAGGGCCTGTTTAAAAGGACAAAGTGCCTCTGAGTGCCTTCAGAGTGCCAGCTGCCTCTGTTTTCAGAACCCTGATGATGGGCCAAAGGGCTTCTGAGCATCTGCAGAGTGCCTGCTGCCTCCTCCGTGGGAGGGGGGACTTTTTAAAGGGGCAGTGTGTCTCTGAGCATCTGCAGAGTGCCTGCTGTCTGGGTTTCCAGGACTCTGACGATGGACAAAGGGCTTCTGAGCATCTGCAGAGTTTTCTGCCTTGTGGTGCTAAGGGCGACAGGTTTCTGAGCATAGGCAGATTTCTTTTTCCTTCGGCAAAATGAACTTTAGGACACAAACATCTCTCAACAAAACACACAAACCTTTTTCTCTCATGGCTCCAACTGTTTCTAAGTTTCCAGGACAATGCTTATTTTCTATATGGTCTTTTCTATATGAAGCCGCTCTGTTTTAAAATTGTATTTTAGGATTTATTTTTAGATTATTTTAGAATTTCTTAAATGCATTTTAGTGGGTTTTTAAAATGGAGTTTTACTCTTTTGCTGTTTTAACTATTTTTATTTGTTCGTTGACCCTTGTGGGCTGGGAGGTGGTGCAGAAATGTCTTAGATAAATGAATAAAATTTATTTACCTGAGCATTTTTGTCCAAATCTGTTTTTTTAAATGGTTTGTACTTGCTTTCAGTTTTTTGCTACACTGTTTGAAATGATTGCTTTCTGTTTTGAATGTTAAATAAGATTTAATATGTATTAATTTAGTAGAAGATACAAACTGATGCACGACTACGGGAAAAAAAGAAAAAGAAACAAACTATACCTGAAGAGTATACATATATAACTAAAACTAAATTAAATTGGACTAAAGTAAGACTAAAACTTAGTAGCAAAAGGCTCTTCTGATAACATTAAATGCATCATAACTACGCTAGCACAAAAAAGAATTCATGCCAACTATGATGAAAAAGAATATTTGAACACGTAAATATGTAAATATTGGAAAAAACTGAATTATAGTGATGCTAATATTTTGCTTAAAATAGTTAACTTTTGGATTGGGATCAGAGGATACAGGATGAAACTTTTTAAGACTAATAGTACAAGTTTTGTATAGGAATTTTTGTATAGAAGGGAAAAGTTACTAGATATCATGACAAGTAGTATTTCGGGGTTTAATTAACGAATAAATGGAACGTAGGAAGGAAGAGGAGGGAAGGATGTACACATGTGTGGTGTTAATGGAAAATTTCTATGTGTCTTTGGTCTTTTTAATAAAGGTATAAAATGGATTAATGGAATGTTTTAAACTGGTTTGATTTGTACACAAACCCTAAGGTCTTATGATGTTGTGGTGAGCCTTCAGGTCGGTTATGACTTGTAGCAACCCTAAGGTGAATCTGTCCTGGGGCTTTCTGTGGGCTGAGAGTGTGGGATGCAGGGATGTCTTTACGGCTTTTGCTCCAAGTCTCGAGTCCTTGCAAGAAACTTTCAAGTCGAGTCTCGAGTCTGGGAGCCAACTTTATACCCCAGCCTGTCTTCCAGAATTTCTCAACGGAGTCAAATAAAGTCAGACTTCACCATTTTAGTAGGCGCTCTGCTTTTGAGATGTTCCATCTGCAGCTTCGGAAGTGGGGAATGGGATCCTTCTTATCCACATTTGCAAAGCTGGAGGATTTTCAGAAGTGGGGAATAGGTCCTTCTTATTCGCCATGACGGAAGCTCCAAAATCTTTAGAAGGAAGGATCCGTCCTCCCCGAGCCCCTTGCCTGACGCGTTTTCTGTTCCCCATGGAGATGCATGCCCTGCGCTCTGGGCAGGAGTCTTGCCTTCTGCTCTCAGGAAAAGTTTTAGGAAGCTCCTCCTATATGCAGCAGGGAGAGGCTGCCGAGCAGACCTCCACCCCGCCTCAAGCCCACTGCCTGACCCATTTGCTGCTCCCTCTGAGAAACGGGTCCACGCTTTGGGCTTGAGACAGATGCTCATGGGACCGGTAAGTCGTAAGGTTTCCGGGTGGATGTGTTACGTGACTGAACCAAGGGCGGCAAGTCAGTCACCAAAAATATGCAAGCGTCGAGTTGAGTCAGTGTGCAGTTTTTGCTGAGTCAAGTCCGAGCCGAGTCACTGAAGTGACTTAAGTCTGACCTGAGTCCGAGTCAGTCTACACCCCTGGCGTGATGTGCCCAAGCTCACCCAGTGGGTTTCCATGGGTGAGCAAGGAATCAAACTCTGGTCTCCAGGGTTGTAATTCAATGCTCAAACACTACACCACTTTGGTTCTGTTTAGATATAGGGTGAAACATTAATGTTTCAAGAAATTAATGTGCGAGCAGAGATGCTCCATCCAAGTCTGCTTTTTGTAACTTGATGAATTGCTAACAGAAGCACAATGAAACCGTGTTTAATGACTTGTGAAGGTGCACTTCTGGCTGCCAGCAAGATCTGTATTGGGCGCTTCTGATGTGCACTGGGCACGTTGGACACATCTTTGGGGCCTCCATTGCACTCTGGCACTTCATAACTGGTATCCTATGCACATTGATGCGCATTAGTGCTCGTTGGGCATCTGACTGTGGTGTATTAAGTCACTCCCCTGGCTGCTGTTGTCCAATGTTATAAGATTATAATTTTACAGCAGACTTTGTGTGGATGCAGAGGTTGTGAAATAACTCGGTTTAATTTTGTGCACACGTAGGGCCGTTTATGAATAGCCATGTGTCCGAAGGCCAGCCACTGTCTTTCAAAAGTAACTTTTCCAAACTCTGCTCTGATGCCAACTCACCAAAGTCAAAACCAGACCCCTTCAGCAAAGAGAGTTGCTAAGGGAGTTGAAGTTTTATTATTAGTCGAGTCTCCCTTATCCGAAATGCTTGGGTTTTGTATTTTGGGGTTCTTTCGGGTTTTGGAATGCCTGTCTTTGCGGATGCATAAAATTACAGTTCTGTGCAGGAGATTTCCAGGGAGCCCGGGAACAAACGAGCAGGGGTGCCACTGCCACCGCTTTGTGCCAAGCTTTACACTTGGATTCCTGCCCTTTTGCACATCCTCATGCCTCTCTCCAGCTTCATGTCTTGTTTGCTCGCTACTTGTTTGCTGGTGTTGTTTCTGAGATGCCAGGCTGGAGAGAGACTGAGGATCTTAGAGGCGAGCGAGCGAGAATGTCACAACCGCACCCCTTGCAGACAGAAACAACGGGTGGCTGGCGGCAAAAACTTTTACATTTTGGAGATTCTCAGATTTCAGGATAAGGAGGACTCAACTCGTGTCTGTCTTCTTATTGCTCCTGGTCACTGATCCCCACGTGGCCCCTAAAGGGAATGGCCTCTCCCTGCTTTGAGATCCTTCCAAAAGAACAGAACATTTGAGATAAAATGCAGGCCAGTGACTCCTCCATCATCTCTTTTCTTCTCCCGTATGACTTTTTAAACGTCTTTGCCTGATGAAGAAACCGGTGGCACTTTGAAAATTTGCATGGTGCATTTTGTGCATTTCAGCTGGCCAGCAGAGGTATTGCTACTTTGTGGGTTTTGGATTTTGGTGTATTCTGCTGCATGGCTGGCACACCGACCCCCTGAATACAGTTCCCAGAGTTTTTATGCCTTCCTGCTTTAAAAGTGCTTCTTTTTGAAAACAAGAAAAAGAGAATTAGGACTGATTTGGTAGCTTCTTTTTTCTGCGGCTTTTGGTTTCCCTCGCCTATGTGCAACTGAAGATGATCTCAGAGTTTGGCCTGTTGGATTCCTTCCCAGAGGGGACGGCCTGAAATTGGGAGGTGGGCTGGAGAGAGGAGGGGAAGGGAGAGGGGCCCGCCTTCTAGGGGGGCGTGCTTATTGCGTGGCAGAGCAGCCCCAGGCCGTCTGGGGAGGGACTTGGGTCTAGGAGGGCTGCGTCCCAGCTGCCTCTCCGGGTCTCTCCAAAAAAAGCAAATTTAGCAACTGAGGAAGTAAGATCCGTTCTCACGATGTCTTTCCACTTCCAGCTAATGGTGCTGCTCTTATTCCTGATGCCCCCAGGAAAGAACGGTGCCAAGGAACAGAAAGGTAAGGCCGACAGGAAAAAAAGCCATTCAGTGCTTCTAAAAAATTTCTCTGTTGCTCTTTTGCACAAGATTTTTCACTGTGGGGTACTTATTCTGGCACAACTCTCTCCATTTATCTACTCGCAGTCTCCAAAGATCTCTGATGTGCTTCTTTGGAGGTAAGTTCTCTTTAAAATCTGCCGGGACTTGGTCCCAAGGGAACATCTTTTAGTGCTGGAATCTCAGCATAAAAACCTTTGTCGATGGTTTTGCTGACGCTAGGAGCTGGTCAAGAGTGGAATAGACTGCCTGAGAAAATGCTGGGTTGTTCAGCTTGGAGAAGAGGAAATTGAGAGGTAGTTGGGTCCTTTCAAGTCATTTCTGATTTAGGGCAAAAGTACCACAGTTTTTCTTGGCGAGATTGGTTCACAGGAGGCGTGCCTTTGCCTTGCTCCAAGGCTGAGAGAGTGTGACTTACCCAAGTGGGCTTCCCTGGCTGAGCAGGGATTCAAGCCCTGGTCTCCAGGGGCATAGTCTGGTGCTCAAACCATGTCAGTTCTGTTTTAAAATTGTTGTCGTATGCCTTCAAGTCCTTATGGTAACCCTAACGCAAATCTATCACAGGGTTCTCTTGGCGAGATTTGTTCACGGGGGTGTGCTTTTGCCTCCCCTGAGGCTGAGAGAATGTGACTTGCCCAAAGTCACCCTGTGGCTTTCCACAGCGGAGCCACACTGGCTGTTCCATTCATACATACCTTAGCTATGCTGGCTTTTTTCATGATTTCTTCAGAAAGGTCTGCCATTGTCTCCTCTGAGAGAGTGTGACCTGCCCAAGGTCCCTGAGTGGGTGTCTGGGGCTGGGTGGGGATTCAAACCTTGCTCCCCAGAGTCCTATTCCAGCCCTCAAAGCACAACAACAGTTGGCTCTCGGAAGACAATTGCACAACAAAAGTCTCCTGAGAATCGCCCCAAATATGAAATTGGTCTTATAGAGGTAGACGGACTGAATTCTTTCTCTCATGTTGTCATTACGTGCCTTCAGGTTGTTTCCAACTTCTGAAGACTCTAAGGCTAACGGGGTTGTCTGGGGCTGAGAGTATGTGACACACTTAAGGCCACGCAGTGGGTTTCTATAGCCGAGCAGGGAATTGAGTTCAGGTCTCCACGGTCATAGTCCAGCACAAGACACCACATCGGCTCTCTCTTTCCCTTTACCCATTTATAAATTTGAATGAAAGGGTGTCTTATCTAAAAAAAATCGGAAACCACCCTTCTCTCTACAGTTCTTTAATGGAAATATTTGGGGAGGAGTCCTCACTGCCTCTTTTCGGCACAGCTGCTGTGTGAAAGAATTTAGACTCGAGGCCATGGAACGATAACTGCAAAAATATTTTAAAACGTTTGGCGCGCCCAGAGGAAAAGAAAAATGATCATGTGGAGGCCACGCCGACAGGCATAGCCGGAGGGGGTTAACTTGCAGCTTGGGTGTACCTCAGGAAAGAAAGAAATTTTTCTTCTTTTCTAGTCGGGAGGTGATAGATTTGCACAGTGATGTGTTTGCACATGTTGGATGTGGTGGCAAGGAGCATTTAGCCAAAGCTGGGGCACCCATTCCTGCCCCGTCCGAAATCACGGTCTGCACGTACGCTTGGAAGAGGATTCCATTTTTTGGCCGGGGCGGCAAGGGAGCAAGCTGTGTGACACAACCAACGTTTGCCGTATCATTATGCATTCTGTACATTTTTTGGAAAAATGTGTAGAGTCCTCTGTAGAATGTGTTAATGTCCTATTCCATCCTGCCCGTCTCCTTTTCCCCATGGCACCGAAATCCAAGGACTTCTTGGATGAAAAAAATGAAAATTTGGGAGAGATGGGCACTGTCTTGTCTCGGCTGTCTTCTTCTTAGTTTCCGGGAACTTTGGCACTTTGCACAGTGAAACCTTTCTTCCTTTGCCTCAGAAATATGATACACCCATCTGTCCATCTGCTGAGCTCACCCCTGGAGCTGCCGTTGCGTTTAGGCTAAGTCTCCAAGTTCCCTTGAGCTGAGAGTAAACACCTCGCCCCAAAATGCATTTTAAAAAGAAAATATTTTCAGGGCTTTGCCGCTTTGTTGAGAGCTGCGATAAATTCTCCCCTACTATAGATCTGTGTTGATGGAGCTAGCATGGCACTATGACCTGAATACTGAGCTAGGAGACCAGGTTTTGAATCTATACTCAGCCACAGGAAACCAACAGAGGAACCATGGACAAGTCACACTCTCTCAGCCTCAAGGGGAGGCTTCAGCGAACCTCCTCCAAAAAAAATCCTAGAACACGTTCACCATATTGGAGCCAGCGTCCGTTGTGGTTGTGATGCTGGGCTAGGACTCTGAGAGACCAGGGATATATCCGCACTGCAACGTTAGAGCAGTTTGACAGTACTTTCACTGCTATGGCTTCACTAAGTATAATCCTGGAATTTGTAGTTTTGAGGGTGGAACTTCTGTGCTGCAGAGCTTTTGTCCACTGTCTTGAAGTAGCAGAGGATTTTGATTCCTCCAGCAAGCTACAGATCCCAGGATTCCATAGGTTGGAGCTGTGGCAGTTGAAGTGGAATCAAATCACTATAACTATATAGTGTGGACACATCTAGGATTCGAATCCCTGCTCAGGAACCTACTGGGTGACCATGGCCAAGTCACTCTCTCTCAGCCCAAGAATAAGGCATTAGCAAACCTTCTTGAAGTAAATCTGGCCGCCAAAACTCTAGGATTTGTTCACCGTAAGTCAGCATTGACTTAAAGGTGCATAAAAACAAAGACATTAGAAAATACGAGCCTTCCTAGTTCCTGTGCTCTCTTACCTGCGGTGGGCAGTTGTTTGCTTCTGGGAAACCCACATCACAGAGCATCAGAAGGCCAATTTTTAATGCACGAACGCATCCTCAAATCCAATGCAGCTGCATTTCCCCCACTTCCGTCCAGCTTGGCACATCCGCTGTCACTGAGCCCTCCTGATGGATGCAGCAGATGTTGTTTGCTGCTGCATCTGGACATATTTTCAAGACCTTTAGAGGCCGTCACTTGGCACTCGAGAGGGAGAGGATTTCAGAACGGTGCTTGTGTGCACTGAATGCTGGAAAGAGCCAGTTGCTGGAGAAATGAATCACCAGAGAATGAGAAAGCCGAGGCCAGCTTTGAAAGACCTCTGGGGGCATATATACAGGTTGAGCCCCTCTGTTCCAAAATGCTTGGGACCAGAAGTGTTCCATATTTTGGATTTTTTCAGATTTTGGAATACAGTACCTTTTTGGAATAGCCTTGCATCTCATTCGTTCGCTCCTTGTGTTGTGTATGAGATGTAGGGCTGGAGAGATCGGGGATCTATGAAATGGACAGAACTGAAGTGTTTCCACCCCTTCGTTCTAATTCTGCCCTCTGGAATGACAGAGAATATTTAGTTATATATTTATGTATTGAATAAATATTCCACCTTTCTCCAAATATGGGAACCAGGGCAGCTCACGGTTATAGTTAAAATGTAATACCGTTAAAACAATGGATAATGCAAAAGTTAAAAAAAAAATTAAGCAAACAACAACGTAGGTTAAAAGGTAATTAAATTAATGAAAATATAATAGATCCCAAATAAAAGACAGTTATCGCTCAAAGTCACAGTTATCACTAGCCAGTTATCACTCAAAATCCTGGGGGGAACAAAATGGTTTTTGCAGAAATTAGGCAGAGAAGGGAGCCAAACTCAGCACCCTGTGGCAGGGAATTCCACAGTCTTGGAGCAACAATGGAGAAAGCCTTGACTCGCGTCCTCACCAAACATGTTTGTTCCGTCTTCCGCATGGCAGCTTTTTGGGTATTTGTCAGCTTCAATCATACCTCTCCTTAAATCGTCAAGCTAGACACACCCAGCCTTTTCAGATTTCCTCCCTAGAACTAGGTAACCAAGCTTTGCGGTAGAATCACAGAATCACCGAATTGTAGAGTCAGAAGAGACCCCCAAGGGCCATCCAGTCCAACCCTATTCTGCCCTGCGGGAAGACACCATCAAAGCATTCCCGAAGGACGGCCATCCAGCCTCTGTTTAAAAACCTCCGAAGAAGGAGACTCCACCACACTCCCAAGCAGCAATGTATTCCATTGTCCAACTGCTCTTACTGTCAGGAAGGTCATTTTTCTTTTTCTCTCTCTCAAAATGTGCCTGTCTACTTAACAGTGACCCCTTGAATTTTCACAGGGCTTTCTTAGGCAAGGAATCTTCAGAGGTGCTTTTGCTAGTTCCTTCCTCTGAAATACAGGTTACGGCAGCTGGGATTTGTTGGAGGTCTCCCCTCCATGTATTAACCAGGGCTGACCCTGCTTAGCTTCCAAGATCAGATAGGATCTGGTGCCGTTAGCATATTTGCTTCATGCAAAGTACTGTGTTTACTTCCATTGTCACATTTTGTGGCCAGTCACAAATTAGAACACATCCGGTCTTCTCTAGACTTGTTCTCACTTGCGATTGCCCTTCTTAAAATGTGACAACAGAGGTATAAACACAGTGCTCTGCATGAAGTCTGACTAATGCAGAGCCGAGTGGAAAAATTTCTCCCCTTGACCTGGACAAAGTAGTTCTTTCAGAGTGCCCTAAGGTTGCATTAGCTTTTTGTAACGGTTGCATCCCATTTCTGGCTCCTACGCTGCTTGTGATTCTGAGATGGGCAATTTTGGAAGGTTCAGGCTGTTTCTCCACCTGTGATGAGCTGCACCGCTTTAGAAAATTCAAGTTTTTCTGCATTTCTTTCTGAAGAGAAATCCAGTTTTGAACCTTCAGCCTTCCCTAGCCCCACATGCATATGTTACCCTAAGAGGTGGGGGGCATTGGGATCTGCCTGCAATGCCAGCATCTCCTTAGAATTTGGGGAAATTACAGCTCCAAGGAGGCCAGTGAGAAGGAGGTAACGGTAGGATCTTTTCACCTGTGTATACCAGTACTAACTGTAGAGAGGAGTCCAGTTTAAGTTATACTCCATCAAACCATTCCCAACGCATGGCCATCCAACCTCTGTTTAAAAACCTCCAAAGAGACTTCACCACGCTCCATTGAGGCAACGTATTTCACTGTTCAACTGTTCTTACCGTCAGCAAGTTCTTCCTAGTGTCTAGGTGGAATGTCTTTTCCTGTCGTTTGAAGCTATTGCTCCGTGTCCTCGTCCCGGGAGCAGCAGAAAACAGGCTTGCGCCATCCTCCATAAGACGTCCCTTCCAGTGTTTAAACATGGCTATCCTGTCCTCTCCTAACCTTCCCTTCTCCAGGCCAAACATACTCAGTTCCCTCAGCCACTCCTCAGAGGGCTTCATGGTTTCCAGCCCTTCTACCATTTTGGTCGCTCTCCTCTGGACACGTTCCAGCTTGTCAATATCTTTCTCGAATGGCGGTGTCCAGAAGTGGACATAGGATTCCTGGTGGAGGATGAGAGCGGATTTATGGGGTTCGTCCCTGCCAACTAGGACAACTATCCCATACCCTCCGACTGTCCCGGTTTCGCAGGGCCATTCCCAGTTAGTCCTCTGCCATTCCACTTTTTCAGCTGCTTGTCAAATGTCTTGATTTCTTAATTCTCTTTCCTCCTTTGCCCTCAGCTTACTTCACTTGCTGCAAGCTGAGTTCAAAGAAGTTTGCGCTCCATGGCATCTGGAGATCTGCCATTTGCCCATCCCTTGTTCGTATCTTCAGTTTAAAAGGGATTTTTTCGAGAAAAGATACGGCCCAATAAACGACCACGGTCCATCCACGCAGAGCTTTATTTCGGCGGGCGATGAGCAAGAATGGGAGAAATTTATCAAGGTTCCTTTTTTATTTTCCCCTTCCAAGCAGACATGAGGCAGAGGGGAAGTTGTGGCGGGCTGTTATATTTTGTCCGCAGGACGTTTGGAACTCAGAGCGTGCCTGCTGGAGGCTTTTGAGAGCAAGGCGCAAGACAAAACACAACCCCATAACGTTCCAATACTGTGCCAAAATTCTTCAGTCCGTTACACTCGTGTGAAGGCCAGGAAGCGTAAACGGTAGTGTACGGCTGAGAAGAAATCCTTGATCAAGATGCTTGTCGTTATGAAATCACTGCCAACAGTTGGATTTTCCAAGTTGAGCAGCAACAAAAGGATGGATAGGTTTTAGATCCCGATTATTTTGATTTTCTCAGCGTCCCGTTTTTGCTCGGGTGCACTCTGACCAGAGCCTTTGCTGAGAACATCTCGATGTTCCCAATAGTTTATTTTATTTTGTTGCATATTTGCATGCATGTCCCATTTATACCCCATCTTTTGTCCAAGATGCCACACTTGGCTCTCTGGTTTTATGTTCACCGCAACAACAACCCTGCGAGGTAGGTCAGGCACAGGGCTTGAGAGAGAGAGAGAGAGAGAGAGAGACGGGGATTTTTTTTCCGGTTTTTACCAGGGGGCTAGGGAAGATCTCCTATACCCCCATCTAGAATCCTCGAGTTGGAAGAGACCCCAAGGGCCAAATCCAGTCCAACCCTGTTCTGCCATGCAGGATGAAACCATATGTTTAAAAACCTCCAAAGAAGGAAGAAGCTCCACCACACTCCCGGGCAGCACTGTATTCCACTGTCAAACTGCTTCTATATTTACTATATTTAACAAATGATATATATAACATTATAACTACTACGTTTAGCACATTATAACTTTATAACTTCTTTATAACATTATGCCTTTATAACTTTATAACACATGATACCTTTATACCTCTCAGAAATGTATTTGTAATGCCAGTGCCCAAATGTGGCGTTTTAAAATGTATTAACCTGCTGTTTTAATGGACCGTCAGCTGCAGTGAAGAAACATATTTGGACTTCTGCTTATTAAAATAGTTAGAAGGCGGCTGTTCTCGTTAACAGTCGGCGGCTAATTGGCACAGACGGTTGCCCACAATTTTGTGGCACAGAGAAGGGGCATGGTTTCCCAGTCACTAATGATTTTCCAGAAGCCTTTTTAAATGTGCTGTATTTTTTAAAAAAATTATGCTTTGAATGTGTTTTCGCTCTCTTTAAATTCATGCTTTCATCAGATGGTTTAATAGGTTGTTTTTAAATATATGATATATGATATATTGTTTTACTTATATTTTGTTTTAACTTATATGTTAATATAATGGAAGAAAGAACAGGAATAAAATAAAATTATTATTGTGTATTTCTGCATGGCAGGAAATCTTTTGGTTCGTGTCCTACTCTCTGGAGACGCAAAAAGCGAGCTTGCTCCCTCTTCTCCTCTTCTACGTGGCATACCTTCAGATATTTAAAGATGGCTATCAGTTCAATTGTGTCTTTTTTCAAGCTAATAAAAGGAAGGAAGGTGCTGGAGTTTTCCCAAGAAGTGGATGTGAGAGACATGAAAACCAATGTTTTGCTTCCATCCATTGGAAGACGAGAATGGCATTTTAACAGAGCACCGTGATGGTTGGCATCATCGAGAGACCTGCACCTTGATTTTCTTTCTGTTTTCTCCCTCTCCTAGATAATTTATTGGTTCTCACGGTGGCCACTAAAGAGACGGAAGGCTTCAGACGGTTCCGGAGATCCGCTCAGTTCTTCGACTACAACGTCAAGGTGATGTTCGCAGAAGGGCTGATTAGCCGTACGCTTACATTGAGACTGGCATCCCCAGTTACCAGACCATAGGCTGGACTTTGGATCTCGTAACTGCTGAGGAGTCACATTCACGGTCAGGAACAACCATACCTGACCTGCCAAACCCAACCTTTTCAGCCTCGTGGCACCCCGACCGGAGGGTTTCCGAGGAACTGGAGATCGGGGCGCTGGGAAATGATATCTGCTGTCTTCTTCTGGTGGTGGGATGCATCTATATAAGCGATTACAGCAAGAGGTCTCTCCAACTGCTTCTTCGCAGCACTCTCCACTGTCAGGAGACGGGTACAGATATCATTTCCTGCAGTGATTCAGAAACCCTTCACTTGGGACGACGCCAGGCTGAAAAGGTAAGTTTTGTGGCATCGTCGGACGGAGCTCCCTCGCCAGAGTTACATTGACAATGCAGTTTCGTGACCAGCTTGGAGCTCTACATCTCCCTAGCAGACAATTCTAAGCACCTTGCTAAACTGCACATTCCAGGGTTTAATAGCACAGAGCCATGACAGTTACAGTGGTACTGAATTGCTGTAATTGTCTCCTTCTGTAGATAAGCTCTACATACCTGTAAAGCACACAGCAACAAGAATGGTTTAATACTTTTTTGTACTCTGCATTGTTTTAGATACTCTTTTTTGATTTGTTTTGTAAGCTGCTTTGCTATTTGGGAGAAAAGTGAGATATAAATCAAATGGATGGATGGATGGCTAGAGAGCTAAATAGATAGGGAGATAAGGAGAGAGAGAGAGAGAGAGAGAGAGAAATGGATGGATGGAGAGATAGGTAGGTAGATAGATAGGCAGATAGATAGATAGATGGATAGAGAGAGAGATGGATGGATGGATGGATGGATGGATGGATGGATGGATGGATGGATGGCTAGAGAGAGAGTGAGAGAGAGATGGATAGAGAGAGATGGATGGGTGGATGGATGGATGGATGGATGGATGGATGGATGGATGGATGGATGGATAAACAGATAGGTAGGTAGGTAGGTAGGTAGGTAGGTAGGTAGGTAGGTAGGTAGAGAGATAGAGAGATGGATGGATAGAGAGAGATGGATAGAGAGAGAGATGGATAGAGAGAGAGATGGATGGATGGACAGACGGACAGACAGATAGGCTGCCCTTGGGTTAGTTTACAACCCAGAGATACTCTCTTACTGAAATAGCAGATGAAGAAAATTTCGTTATAAACTTGACTTAACTCCCTAAAACTGGGCATTTCTTAGTTTATCCTTTAAACATCTACGGCAGCCCTTCCCAGAGCAGGAAGGGCCAAGGTCTGTCTTCAGTTTGATTCAAAAGACACAAAAACCACGCTGCTGAAATGGAACGCCGTGACAGTTTTATGACAAATCTATTCTAACTTTCCAGGTCCTGGGGTTAGGCGAAGACTGGCACGGTGAGGACGATAAGAAAACAGCAGGAGGTGGGCAGAAGGTCCGTCTCTTGAAATCGGCTTTGGAAGAATATGCGGACAAGGAGGATTTGATCGTCCTTTTCACGGAGAGGTACGTGGACTGTGGAAGGGCGGTGCTGATGCTGTGTAGAGTCACAGTCCTAGAGTTGGGAGGGCCACTGGAGAAGACTCGTATGTTTTGCTCCCCATCCCTCTTATTAGTCTCATTGCCCCTCTCTGAATCTGCTCCAGCTTGTTTCCATCCTTCTTAAAATGAGGTGCCCAGAATGGATAGCAGGACTCCAGGTGAGGCGTTAAATATTAATAATAATATTGTATGCTGCTGTGGGTCCCAGTTTTGGGGGATTGATGGGGAATGGATAAAAGATCATTGTCATCATTATCATCTAACATATTTGGTGGGATTTGGCTTGATCCAAGTCTCATTGTAGAGTGAATTTAGGGCCGTTAGGCTTCTTTCCTCCCTCTCAGCAAAAATACAGCTTGTGTGTCCTTTATCCAAAATGCCGGGGAGCAGAGTTGTTTTGGAGTTTGGATTTTTTCCTCCCCACATTTTGGAATATTTGCATGATGACATTATATACCATTCTTTCAACACAGAGTCCACTCTTTCATCAGTTCATCCCTCTTGCCTTCTTTCTAGAGGGAACATGAGGGAATTGCACAGGCTTCACATGGGACAACGCATGCATGCACTGCTTCCAAAGTCTTTCAGTTGGCTTGGTGCCTTTTTTCCCTCCCTGGGCAAGCGGTGCATGCCTTCCACTTTTCAGAAGTTTGGGATTTTGGAGCATGTCCAATTTTGGATATTTGGATAAGGGATACCCAACCTGTTCCTCGGCGAATTCACCTCTCTTTTTCTGTCCTCCACCCTGTTTCTCTTTTCCTCATCCCAGCTATGATGTAATCTTTGCATCGGGGCCCGCAGAGCTCCTGAAGAAATTCAAACAGGCCAAGTCCAAGGTTGTCTTTTCATCGGAGACCCTCATCTACCCAGACCGGAGATTGGAGGCCAAGTACCCGCAGGTCCGAGAAGGGAAACGCTTCCTCGGATCTGGAGGTGAGAAGAAGACAAGCCTTTGGCTTTGAGGGGGTCTGGAAAAGAACGAAAGTTAAAAATGCAGCACACATAATAGTGCATAATAGAAACCTTTATAACCTTTCCAACAACCTTTTGTTACAACGAAAGCTAAGCCTTGGAGTTCTGGGAGGAGTTCTGCCTTTTCCCCAAAATAAAATCACACTTGGTTTGCATTTTTGCTATCATCTTTCATCAGTACAAAAGAGCTAAAGATACATATTTTATTTAGTCAACTGGTACAGAAATACAAAACCTTGGGGTACCACAGAATGATCCTTCATCTGGATTAACAGAAAAAGTCTTGTAGGTGAATGGATAGTGTGTATGAGATGGATTTTTAAAAGGAAAATGTTTTTGATCACTTCTGGTTGTAGTGTTTGTTTTTTCATTAAATTGCCATTCATTCCAGCTCGATGAGGAGTCCTGTGTAGTTCAAAAGCCTGCACCCTTTTGCAAATATACCAGGTAGTCCCCAAAAGATATTGCACCTTTCTTGTCTTGCTTGTTCAAACAAACAGTTGCATTTTGGTTTCTTGCCTAGCCAAAGGAGTCTTGATCTTCTCTTTCTACAGGGTTCGTTGGTTACGCTCCATTTCTCAGCAAGCTCGTGGCAGGTTGGCAGGGCCCCGACAGTGCCAGCGACCAGCTGTTTTATACCAAAGTCTTCTTGGATCCTGAAAGCGGGTAAATACAGGGTGTGGACGGGCGATATCTATTTCAGGGGTTGTCATGAAGCCAGGGTGGGCAGAGTTAAAGCACCAGGGCTGTCGGGAGCTAAAATTGCCAAGTTTTCAAATTGAAAGCATGTCAGGAAGCACCTATGAACAAGTCTGGGTTCTACCTAAACACCAAGTAAAACATTGATTTCTATTTTGAAAAATAAACCTATCCAGAACTTTGAAAGGGAAAGGAGAGAAGTATTGGATTGGATAAAGAAATAATATAGAAAGCAACAATGAAAATAAAGAAAGTAATAATGTAGAAGATATGTTACAAGTAGTAATGCATTAATATGAGATGTACAATGTAATAATGAAAGACCACCGTTATGGCTAAAATATGCATGTATGAAGATAAATAAGCAGATTGAATTGGGGAAAAGATGGAAGTGGGGAAGGGGTTTTTTTTTATGTTTAATGTAAACTTTATTAAAAAAATTAAAAATATATTGATTTCTATTAACCTGGTTAACCACCTAGTTGACCTATTTAAACCTAGCTTAACCGGGACATCTAGTTGACCTAGTTAAACCTAGAGTTGCCATAAGTTGGAAACAACTTGGAGGCACACAACAACAACATAAAATGAAAAGTTTTCCCACCCCCACGTAGGGGACGTCCCTTAAAATAAGAGAACCCCATCAACCCTCTAAGGGACAAGCTTTCTGGTCCTCAAATATGGGATGTCGTGAAGATAGGACCCGGGTCTAAACACAAAATTAATTTTTTTGTGTTTCATGTACACCTCATACACCTAGCCTGAAGGTAATTTTGTAAAATATTTTTTAATGATTTTGTACATGAAACAAAGCTTGTGTACACTGAACGACTGGAAAGCGACGGTGCCACCGTCTCAGCCATTCATTTGGGATTTTGGAGCATTTCGGATTTTCGAATTAGTCATGAGAAATTAACATATTGCCCTTTAATTTATTATCCGTTAATAAATTACATTATGGGTTTTGGAGCATTTCAGATTTTGGATTAGTCGTGTATTTCTCTGAAAAATTAAAATATTACCCATTAATTTATTTTCCATTAATTTGTTATCAATTAATGTCCGTTTTGGCCTTTATGAAGGGCCCACACTCTAAAATAGGAGATTGATTGATTGATTGATTGATTGCCATCTTATTCAGTTTGTATAAAAGAAATAACGAGAGCCAGCGTGGTGCAATTTTTTGAACATTGGACATCTGTCCTGGGGACATATTGATGGGTGTTGTAGTTCAACAACCCTGGGAGTGGCACGGGCCCCTTAAACCCACTCTTGAGACTTGATAGCCATTTAAAATTTCTTCCCAGCCCTTCTGATTCTCTGCTCCTTTCCCCCCCCATCTGTTCTGCAGGAGAGCATCAACATAACTTTGGACCACAGGTGTCGGATCTTCCAAAACCTCAACGGAGCTCTAGGTGAGAATTTGGAAACGGAGAGTGAGATTCAGCAGCGTTAAGAAATCCCAGGGAATTTGGATTCTGGGGAGTGACGTTGCCCTGTTTTAAAATTTCACCGTGTTAATAGGGTGAATTACGGCTGATTACTCATCAGAGCAGAGGTGGGAATGATGTGACCCTACAAGTGTTGTTGGACTGCAAATCCCAGCAGAGCCAAGGGTGGGAGATGCTAGGAGTTGCCCTTCAGCAACATCTGGAGAGGGGTCACACCATTCTCACTCCTGCTTTAGAAGAGCAATAGGTGTGAGCTGCAATAAATAATGCTAAAATAAAGGGTGTCTTCTTTTCAGGATTCCAGCACCTCTGTTCCTTCCTATCACCCTCCCTTCATTACACGTTCTTCCTTGGCTTTGAAGAGTCAAGGACATGAACTACAACTCCCAGAATCAATCCGTTCTGGCTCCTTCTGGGAGTTGACATTGTAAAAAACCAGAAATGGAGAGACAAAAGCCTTGCGTCCTCCAGAATGGTTGATTGTCAGCAATGACCTTCCCAAGGGAGGTGCTGGGATATTTATGGTCTGGCAGCCTCCCGCAGATGTTGCTGAATTTACGTTTCATATTTAAGCCTTCTGAGTGTCATAGTTCCTCCTTTCCTCATCTGCAGGAGGTACGGTCCAGTCCGTGTCTGTGTGCCGTGGCGGCTGCGGGGGGATGTCACGTCTGTCTCGAGCACTGGCACATCCCCGTTCTTCCGCTTCACTGTCTGTGTCAGAATCTGAACCTGGGACCAGGGAATGAAGCAGCTTGGGATGTGGATGCTGGGCACAGTCTTGGTCCAAGTCACAACAGAGATCCATGCCTCTGAACTATAGCTTTTTCTGCTGTTATAATGCTATTGTTCTACTTTCAGCCTCTTGTGGAATTTTGGGATTTGTAGTTTACTGAGGCCAAAGAGCTCTCTGGCTGAGAATTCTAAAGGCCTCTCCCTAAACTGCAAATCCCAGGATTCCAGAGGAGGTTAGAAGTGGAATCATCGCATTGTAACAGTCTAATACGGAAAAGCCCTGAGTTGTGGGGCTGGAAGAGAACATCCAAGTGCTTTAGGAGATCAGAGGACATCTTGACTAAATTTTTAGTGTAAGAATTACGGAGAGAGGCAGGTGCCTTCTTCCAATTCCAAGTAGCTGGAGCTGTCTTGCTTCTCTCTATGTATTTGCTTAAAAGTGTTTGTATAGCAGCATTGTGTGGCAGTTTGAGCATTTAACTAATATATTTCTAGCCTTTCGGAACGATCGCTGTCGTTATTTCTTGCCCTAAATTGGTGTTCTTGTAACATGAGAAACTCAAGCCGTTTCCGCACTAGACTTTTATAGTGCTATTATTCCACTTTCAACATCCGGTGGAATTCTGGGGTTTGTAGTTTGCTGAGGCCAAAGAGCTCTCTAGCTGAGAATTCTAAATGCCCCTCCCTAAACTGCAAATCCCAGGATTCCATAGGACATTGAAAGTGGAATAATAGCGCTATAAGAGTCTAGTGCGGAAATGGCCTCAGATGCAGAGGATCCAGAAATAGTTAGATAAAGAAATATCACTCTTTTTGATAAATAATAAGAGTAAAAATTTGTTTGTTTTTTTTAAAGACGAGGTCGTTCTGAAATTTGAAAACAGGCGAGTGAGAGCCCGGAACTTGGCGTACGACACCCTCCCGGTTCTGATTCATGGTAATGGGCCCACCAAGGTAAGAAGGATTTGAACTTTCCAGAAATTTTTGTAGTAGAAATGTGTTCTTTTTTTTTTTTTTCTCTTGATCTGACTTGAACACAGATTTGCCCTGGGAGTTGTTGGAAACCGGACTACCACGGGCTTCCGTGCCCGATCGCCTTAAAAATTCAGCCAAGATTATGCTGTGTTCAATGACTGGTGAAAACATTTCAAGCCCTAAACGTTGGGGTTGCAATACTTAGCGAGCACCTCTCTCTCTATATGTCTGCCTGAGAATTGAGCTCTATGGGAGAGGCTGCCTTCCATGTGCCGACGGTACGGGAAATACATGGCGGGAGTACGCGGAATTCCCTCTCCGTGGGACCCAGTGGGCGCCAATACGGGAATCATTTTGGTATCATAGGAAAAGCTGACTTCCTATTGGAGCCTGTCAGCCTACATGGTTTTATCCGAGTTATACGATTTAAATTTCTTTTAATAGGTTTTAAATTGTCTAGTTTTTAATTGATCATCGTAGAAGATGGGGCAGACTTCCTTCCCGCTGCTCCAGGAAACAGAAAGCAAAGCAATGGTTTTTGGAGCAACAGAGCACAAGCGTGCTCCCTCTTCGATGTGACATCCCGTCAGATATTTAAAGACAGCTAACATGTCACGTCTCAGGCCATTTCCGCTCTGGACTGTTATAGTGCTTTGATTCCACTTTCAACATCCTATGGAATCCTGGGGTTTGCAGTTTCGGGAGGGGCCTTGGCCTTGGATTCCATAGGATGTTGAAAGTGGAATCAAAGCGCTATAACAGTCTAGTGCGGAAACGGCTTAAGTCTTCTCAACTCTGTAAGTTGTTTCTCAAAAGGATTTGTTTCTACGCTTTCGACCATTTGACCAGCCAGCACGGGGTAGCGGTGTGAGCCATTCCCTGTTTGGCCGTGGAAATCCACCTTGGGAAAGTCACACTCTCTCAGCCCCAGGAAACCCCCTGATAGCTTTAGGGTCATCGTTAAGTCAGAAACGACTTGAAAGTACTCAGTGATAATAAGAAAAGAGGTTTCACCCGAATGTTAAAAAGAAATTCTTTACAGTAAGAGCCGTTCCACGGTGGAATGGACACCTTGGAGCGTCGTGGACTCCCCAGCTTGGGAGGTCTTCAAACAGAGGTTGGGTGGGCATATTTCAAGAGTTCTGCAGTTGGGTCTTCCTATCTGATGGGGGGTTAGACTAGATGGCCTTTGTGGTCCCTTTTGGTTCTAGAGTTCTATGATTCTGGCAGTGGGACCCTCTTTCCGTTTCATGAATAAAGACCCAGTTCTCTTTTTCTTCCTCAAAGTTGCAGCTGAACTACCTGGGAAACTACATTCCTCAGGTCTGGACCTTCGAGACAGGCTGCACTGTTTGTGGGAAAGACTTGAAGAATCTGAAGAGCCTGAAAGTAAGGACTGATGCTACGCGGGGCAGGGCTGGAGGGGAGAGACCCCAAGGGCTAAGAGAAGGACATGAACCCATCCTGCTCTTATCCTGGGGTGGGAATTGGGTGACCCCCCATCTTGACAATCTCCTGGAACCTTTCTTGACCCGGAAAAACACTGGAAACTTATTTATGGCAAAACCCAATTTTTTTAGCAATATATATATATATATATATATATAAAATTACTATTGTTATTCATTTCTATCCTGCTTTTCTCTCCAAAATGAGACTTAAGTCAGTGAATAACGTATTTAAAAACAATACAGGGTACAAAAGCCTCCGGAAAAGTATGAACTTGCTGGTAGATGTTATTACTTTGAAAATTAAACAATTAATGCATTTTAAGTATGAAATATTAAAAAAAAAAAAAGGCTATGGCAAAGCCCCCTGAAGAAATCTTGGCCAGAAACCCCCGTGATAGGTTTGCCTTGGGACTGCCGTAAATCAGGAAGGGCTTGAAGACGCACCGCAAGGCAGATATGGTCTTTCGGATAACCTCTGCCTACGCCGTGTAGGGCTTTTATAGGTCGTAACCAGCACTTTGAGTTCTGCCTGGGAATGGACCGGACCGGCAGCAGTGAAGTTATGCCAGCAAGGGAGTTTTATGCTCCCTATGATCAGCCCCAGGGTTATAGGTTCTTGCCACCTTTCTGTAAACTTCCGTCCGTCCATCCATTCTTTGCGAACTAGTCCAGGGCTAGATGGCCGTTGCGATCTGCTCCGGCCGTCCTCTCCACACAGTCTCTTCTGGCTTTAAGGAAGAGGCGTTGCCGCTGGTCCTCATCGGCGTCTTCATCGAGCGGCCCACCCCGTTCCTCAGCCAGTTCTTTCAACGGCTTCAGAAGCTCCGCTACCCAAAGAGACGGATCCATCTCTTCCTCCACAATCATGTGAGTGCCGTGATTTGGATTGCCCGGTTTTCTGCAGAGAAATCTGGGATGCGTGACTGTACAATCAGCCTTCCAGATTTGCAGCTTTGGCTTTCGTGGGTTTGATTGCTCATGAGTTTCTCCAACCTCCCCTGCAAGATCTTGTCTGACCTTGGAAGCTAAGCGGGGTCAGGCCTGGTTAGTACTTGGATGGGAGACCAGCAGTGAATACCAGGTACTGGAGGTTCTGTTTGAGAGGGAGGAACTGGCAAAACTGCCTCTGAGAATTCTTTGCCTATCGCTTCTCGGCCTTTTGGCTAAGATCAAGTGTAGAGAATTCTTTGCCTTAGAAAACTCTATGAAGTTCATGGGGTCCCAATAAGTCGACAGGCAACTAAAAGGCACAGACGCACACACAATGCAGTCTTTTACCTCCTAAATATCCTAAAGGCACCAGATCCCATCTGATCTTGGATGCTAAGCAGGGTCAGCCATGGTTAATACTTGGATGGGACTTGAAGGCACGTACATAAGGCCAACTAGCGCGCATGAGTCTTTGTCCGGGCCAGCTGTGATTTCTCTGCCATAACTTGCCTTCTGTGTGCAGGAAGAGCATCACCTCCCCCAAGTGAATGCATTTGTGAAGGGACACGGAGAGGAGTATCGCTCAGTCAAAGTGGTCAGGCCGGACGATCACCTGGAGAACGTCGAAGCTCGGAACATGGGCGTGTAAGGAATGGATATTTGCATGCAAAATTCAGAAGGCAGCTCGTGCTGGTGTCTCTTCACCTGAAAAATCTGGGTGGTGTGACCACAGCTGGAACACTGAACAGTTTGGGTCACCACGCCTGAAAGAGGATATTGCAGAGGTGGGGAAGATGTGGAAAAGGGCACACAAAATAACGAGTGGGACGGAGTGACTCTGTGAGCGAAACTTGCAACCTCTGGGCTATTGAAGTCAGTAATAACTTGAAGACACCCAACAAGAATAATAAATTGGTAGCCGGTAAAGTTGTTTTAGCATGGGAATGATATATTCCCTGTAACAGACAAGGGTAATTGCTTTTTGGATCCACTGAAGTTTCGGTACAGAGACAGAACATTACAATAGTTACGAGGGGTCGTAAGGGATGTCGTGTTGAGGAGCGAGCAGGCTTGTTCTCTACCGCTCCAGAGACTAGGACAAGGAGCAATGGATCCAAGCTGCAGGAAAGGAGATTCCACTTGAACCTCAGGAAGAACTTCCTGATGGTCAGGGCTGTCCGGCAGTGGAATACGCTGCCTCAGTGGAGTATAGTGGAGTCTCCTCCTTTGGAGGGTTTTAAGCAGAGGCTGGATGGCCATTTGCTGGGAATGTTTTGATGGGTGTTCCTGCGTAGCAGGGGGTTGGACTGGATGCCCCCTGGGGTCTCTTCCAGCTCTAGGATTCTCTGGTTCTAAGCAAGGCACGTGTCCGTAGGTCTCCTCCGAATGAGCATCAGAGCTTTTCCTGCGTTCCTGAGCGAACCCCGCCCTGACCCGTCTACTTTCTCCTCCTTCTAGAGATCTGTGTCGACAGGACCCCGTTTGTGAATATTACTTCAGTCTGGACGCCGACGTGGTGCTGAAGAACCCAGACACGCTACGGATCCTCATCGAGCAGAATAAGTGAGTTCGTCATTCGGGTTTCCTTGTCTTTCTGTCGAAGGGTTTGGCAAGGCCAAGGAGAAGCTGGAAGCCAGCTTGGCTCCCATCGTGGGAGAAAAGGCGGCATATAAATTCAATCGATCGATTGATCGATCGTGTCTCTCTGTAGACCAAGCCTAACAGGGTCTTAGATCAGAAGAAACCATTTCTGTTGCAATACTTTGGCCATTTCCGCACGAGTCTGTTATAGCGCATTCACAACTCTTTACATTCCACATACATCAACTTCCGTCTAGCTGGTCTTGGTATAAAAACAATCTATGAATTCCATATCCGTTTTTCCAAGTTTAAAGCACTGGCTCTATCCAATATGCATTAAAGAATGTCTTACCTTATATACAAATTCCATTTTGACCTTACATATATTTACAGACAGCCTAGCTTTATCACATTATAATCCCTTTTCTTCCGTAATATACATGTCTTGTATTAATATTCATTTCTTTGAATTGGCTTTCACCAGTTGACCCCGTTCATTCTCCAAATGAAATATTACCATATCCCAGTCTTTCTCAAATTTATTTATAAGTTTCTCTTTAATTAGGCATGTTTGGTTATCCATGAATATCATACCAATCAATTTTATCACTCAGTCGCTTATCGTTGAGCATGTATTTTGTTTCCATTTCTGAGCTAATATAAGTCGATGAGCTGCAGTCGTAAATATTTTATATTATTAATATAATATATATAATATTCCTCCCCACAGGTTTGTGATCGCCCCACTTGTGAGCCGTATTGGGAAGCTGTGGTCTAATTTTGGGGTGCGCTGAGTGCCGAAGGTTACTATGCCCGCTCGGAGGATTACATGGATATTGTTCAAGGACGGAGGGTGTAAGTATTGGAAGGACAAGGTCCCTAAACTCCAACTGTCCTAATCTGGTAGTGACAGTTCCAATTAATTCTCTGCTGTCCCACTTTTTAAACTGCTTTTAAAATGTCCCAGTTTCCTCTGGGATCCTCCTCCTTTGTCCTCAGCTTCAATTGCTGCACAAGGCAAAAGGAGTTTGCAGTGAATTAATTCAGAACTGGGGAGAGGAGAGGGCAGAATCCTACCCTTCCCAGTGGACCCAGACAAAAGGAAACTGCTGCACCCTCTCCTAGATTGTCTCTTCTTCCTCCTTAATAATTTTTGCCATCTTGAGCAGATTCTGGTGTTGTTTGGCTAGACGTGTCCCAGTTTTCACCTGTAAAAATGTCAGATGGTATGCAAGGCTTTACATGGCTCTAAAGGCCATTGTTAGTATTATTTTAATTCATTCATCTCCTGCCCCTTACCCAAATACCGGAAAGCCCTGGTATTGAAAATACACTCTTTTTTTTTTAATGAATCCTAATTAGTGGGTTTAAAATAATGACTAAGTCAGATATTCTGTTAGAAATGTATGTCTAGCCGCTTTGCCAACTAAACCTTCCAGACCCAGCTATATAAGTTCAGCCTCTCTTGTTTGAAATGCTTGGGAGCAGCAGTGTTCTGCATTTCGGGTTTCTTTTTTTCCCTCCAGATTTTGGAATACAGTACCTTTTTGCAATAGTTTTACGTCTCGTCGTTTTGCTGCTTGTGTTGTGTATGAGACACAAGGCTGGAGAGAAACTGAGGATCTTTGAAATGGCGGGAATCCAAGCATAGTGCTGAGTGCGAATCCATACCTCCCGCCATTTCACAGATCCTTGGTCTCTTCCTTTTTGTCGCCGGCCACCTTCTCCCGCCTTTGAGGCAGCGACTGCAGCGTTGTGTACACATAACACCAAATTTGGTACAAGACAGCAAGTTATACAAGTTTGAGCATTGGAGGACTCGGGTTCAAAACGCATCACCGAAACCCACTGGGTGGCCTTGGGCTAGTCACACTCTCTCAGCCTCAGAGGAAGACAATGGCAAACCCAGTCTGAACCAACGTGGCCTGGAGGCAGAAATGAGCAGCTGGGGGCAAAAAGTTTCGGTTTTTGGAGGTTTTCAGATTTCTGGATAAGGGAGGCTCAACCTGTATATTATTTTATATAGTAAATTTGTTTTATCCTATTTCGTAGAGCATGTGAAATCTCTCTCTCTCTCTCTTCTTTAGCGGGCTGTGGAACGTCCCGTACATCTCCAGCGTCTACTTGATCAGAGGCAGCATCCTGAGATCCCAACTCACGCAGCCCAAACTCTTCCAGAGCGGCAAATTGGATGCGGACATGGCGCTTTGCCACAACGTCCGGGAACAGGTTGGCGTGGCAAGCCCTTTTCTCTACCGGAGAGGAGGAAAACTGTGAAACTTGCCTGCCTGCCTGGGGACTGAGGTCTCCTGGGGGGTGGGACCCTCTTCTGCATCCTACCCACGGGGTCAATAAACTATGGGAGGATGAGGGAGCGGGGCCTTTTCAGCCAGGGCCCCCCAGTTGTGCCGTGCCCTCCCCTCAGAGGCTGGACTGGCACCGATTGTGGCTTCATTTTGTTCCCGAGTAAAACCCAGCTGTTTACTAAAGCATTTGGGGCCCAAGTGAGTTACTCCAAAATGTTTATGCGCATCGCTCTAAACCATGGCTGTGGCTACGCGAGGGACCAAATGAGGCCATTGCCCCCCCAAAAATAAAAATTCTGCCCCTGTATAAAACTGTCCTTCTGTCTCCAAATGCATTGCAGAAAGTGCGAGACACTTAAAACTGTGCACACCTCAAACTCTATTCTTTGCTGTGTTCATATGCTGCAGGTTGGCCTGTCCCTTTTCTTTGGATGCCTAAATCATATTTCTAAATGCTCGGCTCAGGTTTTAAGTTACCGCCAGGCTAGAAATTTGGGGGCTGAATTAAAATTTCATTGGGCGGCTGTGTTTTTATTTGGAGGACAAAGTCTTTATTCTCCTCCCCGCCCCCCGCATAGCAACATCCCTGTTTTAATTTTTTTTTTTATCCTTTTGCATTTGTTTTTAATTTGCTAATTTCTTTGGTGGGTTTTTGGTGTGCTTAAGTTATTTTTATGGTCTCAGGCTCTTTTAATCTGCTTAAATCCCTTTTGCCTGAGATCTCACAAAATGATGGGGGTAGCGGAGGCAATATATTCATTTTAAAATCACTGCATTAGGCATCAACTGTAATTTGACTCTTAAAGTGCTCCTTTGAATTGCCGTCATTGCGGTTTGGAACTAGTGGCCTTCCAGATGTTGTCTTGACTACAAATCCCATCTGCCCCTATCGATAGCCAGGCGTGATAGGAGTTGTGATCCAACCTGTTGCGGAGGGCCATGGGTTCCCAACTCCTAAACTGTTTGGAAGCCCAGCTGGGAATTGTTAGATGGAGGCTGGATTAGCCCTAGCAAGCTGTGGCTCTCTGTCGCTAACTAGCAAGGACTTATTTTTCTAATAACAGAATCTCCTGATTTTACGATTCGCAGAGCATCTTCCTGTTTGTGACGAATCAACACCAGTTTGGACACCTCCTATCCTTGGAAAATTATCAGACCGCCCACTTGCACAACGATCTTTGGCAGATCTTCAGCAACCCAGAGGTAAAGCGAAGGGGACATTTTTAAAAACCCTTTAAAGGTTCACGAACCGAATCTGATAGTAGCCGGAACTCCGTGGTTTGTTGAACGATACAGTGCTGACTAGATTCCGGCTTTGGGAAGCCCAGGTTTCCAAGCAAGTGTAATCAGCCCTCCGTGTTTGCTAGGGTTAGGGGAGCAGGACCCCTGCGAAAGGGGAAAAATCACAAATACCAAAATGTGTGTGTGTGTCTGTGGGAAGGGGGCTGAGGCACGGTGGGGAGAGCGGGCATCAAGGGTCGAAACCAAGGCCATTTCCACACTAGGCTGTTGTAGCGCCATGATTCCACTTTCAACCTCCTCTGGAATCCTGGGGTTTGCCGTTTCGGGAGGGGCCGGCCGGCCCCTCCCGAAACGGCAAACCCCAGGATTCCAGAGGAGGTTGAAAGTGGAATCATCGTGCTACAACAGCCTAGTGCGGAATTGCCCAGGTCAGGGAAAGGAGAGGGAAATGAGCCCATTGGCAGCGTGGCCCGATACTTCCTCTCTTCCTTGCCCATCTCTTCCTTTGGGTCCCTTCAACGTCCGAACCCGGACCCCGAGTGTCTAGGACGTACGGCCAGGCAGACTTCAGCCCCTGCCCTGGCCTTTCCGGGGAGGAAAATCAGTTCACCGAGTGACTTTCCTTCCTCCCTTTTAATGCCTTTGATATTTTCTCCCCAATGCAGGACTGGAAGGAGAAATACATCCACGAAAACTACACCGCCGCCTTAAAAGGGAAATTGGTAGAAACGGTAAGGCGCCCTTGTCTCCCCCTGCATTTTGTTTGAACAAAGGTGAGGAGGAGGAGAGGGAGAGCTAAACGCAAGGAGACGTTTGCTTCCGGGACTTTTTGCACGCTGCCCTATCTGGAGGTGTTTGGTTAACGTTGGGCAGAGACGAGGGGTCCTCAAAGCTGGCAGCTCATCTAGCTTGCCACTCACCCTACCCCCTTGCCAGACCTAAATGCCACCCCCAACCCCTCTCCTGCTTAGGGGGAGTTTTGGAAGGTAGCTGGGGAGTGATCCAACTTCCAAAATGGTAAGACCATCCCAGAACCTCTTCTTCTGCAAGATAGAGTGTCCACGTTGGTCTCTGCCTCCAGGTCAACCCCAACGGATGGCAAACCTATCCTAGGATTTCCCTTGGCCGTATTGGTTCAGACTGGGTTTGCTGTCTTCTTCCTCTGAGGCCGAGAGAGTGTGACTTGCCCAAGGCCACCCCAGTGAGTTTCTGGGGCTGAGTGGAAGATTTGAACTTTGGTCTCCGGGAGTCCTAGTCCACCACTCAAGACTTTGTATACCGTGCTGTCTAGTACCAAATTTGATGCTATGGCCAACCAAACATCTTGAAATAATTACTTTACGGGCATCTGAAATGTTGATTTTTCAAAATCTTGCTTATTGTCCCTTATGCTTACTTTCAAGAATTTCTGGTTTTGCTTCTTGCTTTTGGTGTGCATTTCTTCTGTTTGTAAGCTGCTGTGTGGACTTGTAAGAAGGTGAGGTATAGAAATCCTTTACAAATAAATGAGTCAGTCTGTTGCCTGAGAGATATATTGATTGCTAGATGTTGATATGCCTATTCATTGCTTGATTGATTTCCATTTTTTTTAAAGAAATGCAGTTCAATAAGCCATTATATCTGGGCAATATACATGTAAACAATGTTATAAAGACCACACAAAATATGTGCAGAAATGGCTTATTAGAAAGAAGGAATGCAAAGTGGCACAACAGAGAGCTAAATTATCTTCTGAATGTTTTAGAACAAAACCACTGTATAGTGAAAGGGAGACAAATGAGCAAACTTCCTGAGGCAGGGAGTTCCAAAGCTCCCAGGACAATTGCAAAGCAACAGGGCCTTTTCTGTGACTGTCCCTGGAGTTTTGGAACTCATCCAGAAGGTTCCTTTGCCTTGATTTCTGCAATTATTCTACTGTCGGCTCTGCACAGCACTGATTGGCTAGTGGCTGTGCCGTCCACAAAGAGTGGCTTTTGCAGCAGTGCCATATGATCTCCAATTTTCTTATATGGGGATGCTTCCTATACAAAACAGCCCCTGACTATCTGGGATTTATTTCAAATCAATGTGCCTTCCTATCGTATTACTCACGCTCTTATTCTTCCTCCTTCTTACCAGCCCTGCCCAGACGTTTACTGGTTCCCCATATTTACTGATGCGGCTTGCGACGAACTGGTGGAAGAAATGGAGAATTTTGGCCAGTGGTCTACAGGAGGCAACACAGTAAGACAGTTTCGTAAAAAAACTTAATGTGTTGGGGTTACGTACACCAATCATAAACCATTATTTATTATTTATGGACCAGGTTTGATGGGTTTTTCGGTAGCCTGTTCTTGTGCTTTTCTTCTCCATGGTATGGAAAGGAGGCATAAATATATTTGCAATAGATGAATGCAATTGCTAGGCTGCTTGACCTACAGATATGCAAGACAAAGCCCACAAAAGGCTGGTGGGAATGAAGGAAACTCATCTTCCGTTAATGCCACACGCTCTCATGCCCTGGCTAACTTGTTCTCAAAAACTTTGCTCAGAGTTTCAAACCGAAGCATTTATTTCAGATACAGCAAGCAACACAACAACTTTTCCAAAAGTTGCTGAGACTAAACCATCTACTTTGGTTACAGGATTTATACCTTGTCATACAAATTTTGGCACACATATCCGTAACTGGATAAAGTTGTATATGTCGGGCCACTCCACCAGCACAAGCCTCCAGTTGTTTATCCACCTTTCATCATGGGAGCCAGCACAGGTTCCTGCCCCTTTGTGTGGCTTATTCTCGTAACACCTTCCTGCTGTCTTGCTGTTTCGTTCCTTTGAGCTTCTTTCCTTTTACCCAGTACAAAGCGACATTGAACCTACAGCACTTAACCATTTGGAGCCTTGAGATACTTTAAAGAGATGCAACCAGATAGATAGTTGCAGGTAGCAATCAGCAATGGATACGTAATGGTGCTTTAGCAAGCAACGCCCCATTTGATCTAATGCAGCTATACTGTTACGTGTACTAGTGCATACACAGGATATTTATTCTGATGCATGCGCTGCGTGGTTCCCTGGGGCTGAATTTGACTCACCTGGGTGACTGTTTCCAAGCCTAAGGAAACATTTCTGAGTGAATGACAGGATTTAAGGATATGCGTGTTTACCCTTCATGATTTCATAAAAGTCACATGGAAGGGTCTCTTCTGAACACCTCCCTAGTGAGGCTGAGATTCCACACTAAAATACATCTTTCTCCCCCAATTCTTATGTTCCACTTCTCTTTGTGACTGCCATTTACCTTGGTAGCGTTACCATATAAGCAGCCATTTCATCACTTTAAGCAACCGAGCGTTTTCATTTTCCTTTGCCCTCCTCATCTCCCTTTCCTTTTGTGTCGTGTCTTTTCCAGATGGTCAGCCCAAGGGCAGAGACCTCTGGCCTTTCCTCTCATGTTAAATAACTGATACGTAAGCTAATCCAAGAGCTTTTCCAACTGTATGGCATGGTATAAAGGCTTCAGAGAAATAACCGTGTCTGATAATGTTGCAGGATAACAGGATCTTGGGGGATACGAAAATGTCCCAACCATCGATATCCACATGAACCAAATCAACTTTGAGCGGGAATGGTACAAGTTTCTCCTGGACTACATTGCGCCCATCACTGAAAAGCTGTACCCGGGATATTACACCAAGGTAAATCCCTTTGGAAAACTTCCAGAGGCTCAGCCAAGAAATGGTGCTTGTGGTAAGATTTGAACTCGAAACCTGGGTTTCCTACTGTCACGTCCTGCTTAACATATTTGCTGGCATATAAAGATGTGTATAAGATGCACCCCATTTCCAAACAGCATTTTTCAGGGGGGAAAGTGTCTCTTATACACTGGCAAATATGGTATGTATTTTAACTTTGCTTCAATTCTTATTTGTTTAATTTGTGTTTTAACTTTTGCGTTCTGTGGGTTTTAACTATGTTTTTTATGACTACTGCAAGAGGCTTTGAGTCCCAACCTAGGAAAAAAGTGGGGTACAAATAAAGACGAGGATGAAATTAAATTCTGTTTCCTGCTCTTGTATACCCAGATTACTGGGATGACCAGCACCCAGAGTGTGTAAAACATCTTTAATATTTGTAATGTCTTAACTTCATCAATTGATTGTTTTTTAAAACCTTATACTGATACTTGTATGAATGTCTTGCGTTTTCCCCCCTGTTAATATTGTTTTAAAGACGTGGTTAGCCACCTGGAGTCCCATTATTGAGAGAAAGACGTGATATAAACAGTTTTGTCCTCCTATTCTTCTTCTTCTCATCATCATCATCATCATCATTATTATTGTTATTGTTATCATTATTATTTTTATTATTATTATTATTATTTGGATTGCTTCTCCCCAAAATGTAGAGGCCATACTGACTGGGAGATGTAGGCTAAAAAGGTGCCTTTCCCAGGCTAAAAGGTACCTTTTCCAGGCTCCGTCGCCAAAGACGGTTCCCTTCCGCTGCAATTTTTCCGTCTCTTCCGATGCAGACCCAGTTTGAGCTGGCTTTTGTGGTCCGGTACAAACCCGACGAGCAGCCGTCGCTGATGCCCCACCACGACGCTTCCACCTTCACCATCAACATCGCTTTGAACCGCGTTGGCATCGACTACGAGGTAAGGCGCGGCCAAAGATCGTTTCCGCTTCCGATCTAACGCGTTTTGTATTTTTCTCACCGGAACACCAAATATCAGGGTCGCGCATCGTATTTCCAGTTTCTCTTTTTTTAACGTTTATTTATAATAAAACAAACAAACAATATTTACATTCCTATGTCTTGTACAAAACCATTTTCTCCTATAACAAAAATTATCCTTACTTTCTTACTCCCCCCCCGGATGAGAGGTCGTAAAATTCCCAAATAGTAACTTACGCGTCTGCAATTGATGTAATACTTCTATAAGATAGAAAACTTTTAAATTAAAATATAATAGATGAACAAGTCGTATTGCAGATGCAAACAGTTATCTGGATGTTATTATTTGTAGTACAGATGCAATGTCAAAAATAGCGGGTTCTAGTACGGATTGGAAGAAAAACGAAAACATACCTTGTTAAGCATACGGAGTATTTAATTGTATTTTTTTTATGTATATATTGATCAATAAAAAGCATTTTTTAAAAAAGATTAATACTTCACATGCCCCCACTTGTTACCTCCACAATTTTAAAAGTCAATATTAACCATTTTTAATATCCGACCATGGATTTCTGAGATATGCTATCACTCTTTCCCAGTCTTTGACAAATTTTTCTATCTTAGCGCCTTTCAATATATATGCAAATCTGTCCATTTGCGTCATATCAAAAAGTTTCGGTTCCCAATCTTTTACTGAGGGAAGGGTCTTTTGTTTCCAATTTTGGGCTATTAGCAATCCAGCATTTCCAGTTTCCGTGCAATGGTCGTGAAAGCTGCGCGGGGAAGGAAGCCAAAAGTAAGAGAATCAACTTGCTAGAAATGTGGGGCCGGAGGAGACGTCTACGTATACCCTGGGCTGCTAAAATAAATGGGTTTTACAGCAAATAATGTTATATAGTGATTTGAGCATTGAACTCCAGAGAGCAGGGTGCAAAGATTCCTTGCCTTGCACGTGTCACAAACTCTCAGCCTCAGACACCCCCCTGATAGGGTCTCCATAAGTTGGTGCCGCGTCCTGGCTAACCCGTGCCGAATAACTTTGCTCAGATTTTCCGAAGAGACGCGTTTGTTTCGGGAACCAACGTTACCAAAATGTCGCTGAGACTGCAGCGTCGGCAGGGTCCAGTCGGCCACCGGCTTCGCCGGTTTTTCCAGGCGTGCCGTTATTTTACATACTTTTCATCACGAGAGCGAGGGGCGGTTCCTGTCTAAACGTTCCCATAACATCCCCACATTCTTCCACTGATCTTCTCTCCCAACTGCCTGCTGAGGCCCAATGCAGGGCAAAGGGAGAGAAAAGAAAAGAAAAATCATCATCTCCTTCCGTCTCAGCCCTCTCCGAATCTTGCTGTTCCCGTAAGATGAGGAAACAGGCTTTAAAAACCTTTAAAAACTTTTAAAAACCTCAGCCACTACTCGTCTTCCAGCTTTTGAAAAGAAAATGTAATAACTAAGGTGTGCCGGTGGATGTTTGCAATGAAGTCACCACTTAATATAGACAATTTACTTCCACTTAATATAGACAATTTATTAATTTACTGAAATAAGCAATTTCAATTGGAAGATTTTCAAGACAAACCCGCAATAAAATTATATAGACAATCTTTGACGATGCTTTCTTTCTTTCTTATGTTTGTATGCCGCCGTTTCTCCTAGAATGGGACCTAAAGCAGCTTCCAAGAATAAGTTCATTAATAGTCCTTAATAGTTAATGTGTTTTAGGGGGTTTAGATGGGTTGGTGGGTGGGGAGGATGGGTTATGTTTTAAATGCTTTTAATGTATTTATATACTGTTGTAGTACTGCCTCGATCCGTTGGGAGAGGCGAGATATAAATATTTATTATTATTATTATTATTATTATTAAGACATATAAAATTATAAAAGCCCATAGCAATGTAGCAGGTTACTAAATAAATGAAAAGCTCGCCAGCTCACGTAAAAGCCTGCGTAAAGAGAAATGTTTTTCTCTGCCGGCAAAATATGCCGTAAGCTGCCTTACCTCCCAACCCTGGGTGGGTAAGAACGAATTAGATGATAAAATTTAAATGAGTTCTGTAACGAATTGGGTGATAAAACGGCGCCTTGCGTGGGTCCCACGGCTTTCCTGGTGTCTCTCTCCCCACAGGGCGGAGGTTGCCGGTTCCTGCGCTACAACTGCTCCATCCGGGCCCCCCGGAAGGGCTGGACGCTCATGCACCCGGGCCGCCTGACGCACTACCACGAGGGCCTCCCCACCACCAAAGGGACCCGTTACATCGCCGTCTCTTTTCTCGACCCCTAGAGAGCCGGAGAAGGGGAAAGGGTGCCAGAGGGACAGAGATTTCTTTTTTTTACAACATGAAAGGGATTCCTTTTCCTGCTGACTTCCCACACCCGGTGGAAACCTCCGCCGGGAATGAGAATCTCCGGATTTCCAAACAGATGGGACTGGGATGCAGAGCTGTTGCGTTCTTAGGGTGACGAGTCTTGCTAAGGTTAAAATGCTGTCCCTTGACGGCCTCCGGTTCCAAAATATGAGAACGATAGAACCCTAGAGTTGGAAGAGACCCCCAGGGACATCCGGTGTAAGCCCCTTGAGGACGCCATCAAAGTCCTCCTTTTGGGAGATGGCCATCCAGCCTCTCTTTAAAAACCTCCAAAGGAGGAGAAGACTCCACAACAGTCCCAGGCAGCGGCAGATCCCACTCTTGAATTGCTCTTACCCTCAGGAAGCTCTTCCTAAAGTTTAGGTGGAATCTCATTTCCTGTAGAATCCATTGCTCCGTGTCCTAGGCTCTGGAGCAGCAGCAAACGGGCTAGCTCCATCCCCAGTATGACATCCCTTTTAAACATGTCTAGCCTGTCCCCTTTTCACCCTTTCTTTTCGAGGCTAAACCCACCCAGCTCCCTCAGCTTCTTCTCAGAGGGCTTCATGGTTTCCAGGCCTTTTATCACACCCTCCAGCTTATCAATATGTCTCCTCAACTGTGATGCCCAGAACTGGACACGAGATTCCGGCATTCTGGAAATCCATCCTTCTCAGCTACAAGGCCTCTGAGGTTGTGAAGAGTGCCTTGCATCTAAGTGGGACAAAAGTATTTGTTGCTTTTCATTTCTTCCCGTCAGAAGAGGGAAAAACACTCTGCCCATGCTCAGAAGCATTTAAAAATGCTTCTTTTTCTTTTTAAATACTTTTTTTTTGTCTTACAACGCAGTTTTAAGGTATTAAAAAATGCCACCTTATCTTTTGAACTATGGGCAGCACATTGCCTCCGACGGAGCCCTCTTAAAAAAAATAAAAATTTGCAAAAAGAGTGAAACCGCAAAAATGCTGAGTCCATTTTCATATCCTGATTTTTTTCTGGAGGCTGGGCAAGAAGAGGAAAGCACAGCTATCAAAATCTGATCATGAATGACCAAGAACACAAAAAATTTGAATTAAGTGCTAGTTTTACGATGTGTCCTTCTCCTTGGGTGTGGAGTTTTACTGAGAGCTGCAAATATTTATTTAAGAGAGCCGGCCCCTCTGTTAGCCTGTTGTGTAGTTTTTCGGGACAAGGTGTACAGATTTCGACAGATTTTTTTTTTTTTTTTTACATTAAAACTCGTACGAAAAGAGCCAGACGCCTGAAGCTGTCCTTATGTGTGCGGGTGAATGATTGTTTCTGCAAATAATTCTCACTCTTGGGGGGGGGGGACTGTTGTGTGTGGGGAGGGAACATACCCATATTCTTTTAAAAATAATAATATTTATTATTAATATATGGGCACCATGTTGATCCGCCCCTTTCCCTGACCTGGTTTGGAGTGGCACAGGGAATCATTTAGCAACCTGAGCTTGGAAGGAGAGGAAGGAGGACCTAGCAGAGAAATGAAAGGCATTTCAGCCCACTGAGCATGTGCAAAGTGCTTTCCCCCCTTCTGCTGCTACACTGCCTGCCTTTGGTTTACCAGTCATGATTCCCCCCCCATCTGCTTTTAACTTTAATAATAAGTCTGCGATAGTGCCCTCATTTACACGGGAGCAAAGCCCAAGGAACTCTGTAGGAATTATTTCTTAGTAAAATAGCCCTTAATTTTTAAAAAAAAATGCAATGAAGCACTTTGCTTTACCATCACGAAGAGGTAAACTGTACACTGATAATACTAATAATAATACTAATGAATAATAATAATAATAACAAATTTTATTTGTGACTTGCCTCGCCCCAAGGCTTGGTACAGCATGGATAGAACTAAAATATCATAGTCAAAATACACTGAAACACTTAACATACAAACATTTAAAAAAGCAAATATACTATAATTAAAATATCAGTAAAATTACAATTAAAAATAGACTGGGTAGGCCTGCACTCGTCTCTCCTGCCATCCCAGGGTTGGACTGCATTCCCATCATTCCCTGACAGCGGCAGCGAGGGAATTGTAGCCGTGCAGCCCCTGAAATGCCACAAGTTGCCCTCCTTGTGTGATGTATTTTATTTAATGCAGAAGGAGGGGTGTCCTGACCTCTTAAGAGGGCGAGAAAGAGATACTTAGAGCATGTGCAGAGTGCCTTTGCCCCCGAGGACCCCTCTGAGCCCTTCTGGGAAAACATTCCGGGTCAAAAAGGGAGGGACTGCAATGTCCTCCCAATCCCAGCACTTCTTTCCCTCCTAACGCCAAACCCAAAGCAAAAAAAAAATCCCTATTAAATGGTTTTTCCTCGCTAGACTTCAATTCCCATGAGGCAGCGCGGCGTCGCGTCTCAGTGACGTCACCGGCGGCGCTGCTCCTCTGACGCCTCCCCGGGGTTTGGTTCCTGCTTGAACGGCGCAGGCAGAAAGAAGGTGAAGGTGAGAGACGGCGGGAAGGGGCGGCGGCGGCGCGACGCGTGTGAGCGCGTTCAGACGTGACGTGCAGGTGAATTAGGCTCGGAGATCTGTTTTCCCGTTCTTGCTTGCCTGAAGTTGGGAGGGGAAAGCCGGGGCGGTTCGCTCACGTGTCCAGCGCACGTCGGAAGGGAGGAAGGCGTGTCCAGGCACGCGTTTGGGGGCCGCCCCGGCCAGGTGAGTTTATTCACCTGTGCAAAGCGATGGCCCCGAGGGGAGGGGGGTGGTTGCTGGGCACCCAACCCCCAAAGTATTGCAATAGGTAATGTGGAATTTTTGGTGGAGGGGGCCACCCGAGACTTTCTGCTGCCTGAGGCAAGGGTCCGGTTTATTTTATGTTTCTTAAGCTCTCCAAATGTATAAAACAAAATAGCAGCAGTGGCAAACACAAGAGAAAATAAGGGGTGGGGGGAAGAATGGATGCAACAAAAGAGAGGGAAAAAATAATGAAAAAAGATAATAATGATTTCCAGCCTCATGGTTTTAACCCCTGCTTAATCTATAACGCTTTGAGAGTTTCTCGTGTACAATAAATCATCAACTTCTTTTCCATAGACTACATTTGTTCGCAATCTAAATCGAAATTCGTATAATCAGATGTCTCTTCCTTCCAGGAAGTCAACCTAACAATTATATGTGCTTATTCTAAAGTGTCGGTAAGCTTTACGAATAGCCTTCGACAGTTACTATTGTTGTGGCGTGCCTTCCAGTGGTTTCAGGGCTATGGCGGAGTTTTCTGGGGCTGAGAAAGTGTGACACGCCCAGTGCCAGCCCCTGGGTTTCCATGGCCGAGCGGGGAATCGAACTCAGGCCTCCAGGGTCGAAGTCTAGTACTCAAACCGTGCTGACTTTCACGTTTCCGCCACCCTAAATTAAATTGAACCTTCTCACTTTGCCTTTTAATTGTAAATACGTCTATTAGACTAGATGATCCGCCGCCTATTCCTCCAATTTCCTTTTTTCCCCCTGAAAATTTATTTCTAAAAATAAAATAAAAACCCTTCCCACTTCCAAGCTTACATTTTCCAGTTGGATCTGCTTCTTTTCATTGCATACCTACATACATACATACATACATATATATACATATATATATATATATAGTTTCTGCTTAACAAAGAGAGAGCGATTACATTCTTTCTTTTTCGTTTCTTATACCTTTATATCTTCATTCCTTTTCAAAGTTCTGGATAGGTTTGTTTTTCAAAGAAAATGTTTTTTTTTCCATCTCTACCATATCCAGGACTCTTAACCTCCATTCTTCTATATCAATATATTTCCTTTCTTTCCAATATTGCACATATGTCAACCTTGCAGCAGCTATTAAATATAATAATAAAGTATAAATAATATAATATTTATATAATATTATATATAATATAATATTATGTTATTAATATAAATATAATAATGTCTTCTGGTGACATCTTATTTCTCTTTGGTATTCTCCCAAGTTTGAATGCACACCCTGCAGTTAAATAAATGGAGTGGGTTGTGGGTTCATTTTTATCCACGTGATTCCCTAGGAGAGAGACACTGTGGTTTAGAAGTTAGATTTTGGGGCATACTTTAAAACTCGCTGGTCATTTCATCATCATCATCATCATCATCATCTTTATTTATTGCCCTGTTTTTTTCCTGGTAGAGCCTCAAAGTGGCTAACAATAAAAAAAAACAAAAAACTAAGAATTGCAGAATACAAATGTGAAAAAGGCAAACTGTTTATTTGCTTTATTATTTATTTATTGTGTCTGTATTTATTATTATCTCTTAGGAAGTTTGAGGGAATTGGATTTAGCCTTTTGTGGTGTCGGTGCCAGCTGTTTGGAAAAGAAGATGCCAACCGGGGCGGGTTTATGAAAAACCAGCCCGGATCTTAAAAAGTAAGTTTGGAAAACCTCATAGAGGGGATGAGACGGGGTTGCAGATTGCCTGGATATGGGAAAAGACCTTATTCCAGATTTTGTTCCGTCTGTTTTGGAGTGAGAATTGTCTAGCCTTGTCCAAACTGATTTAGGGCCCTCCGCACTGCACTGTTGTAGCACTATTATTCCACTTTCAACCTCCTATGGGCTTTGCAGTTTAGGGAGGGGCATTTAGGATTCTCAGCCAGAGAGCTCTTTGGCCTCAGGAAACTACAAACCCCAGAATCCCACAGGAGATTGAAAGCAGAATAAAAGCACTATAACACTTTAGTGCGGAAAGGCCCTTAATTCAGTTCAAATATTACACTCAAACCTTAATGTAGAAATGTTGCTGTTGCATGCCATCAAGTCATTCTTGATTTACAGGGACCTCTGGCAGGGTTTTCGTAGCAAGATTTGTTACAGGGAATTGGCCTCATGGCTGAGAGAGTGTCACTTGCCCAAGGTCACCTGGTAGGATTCGAACACCAGTCTCCAGAATCAAACTTTGACATGCTGACTTTCTGCTTTTAAAAAAAAAAAATAGTGTTGCTTGAGGTGTAGTCAGTTTTCTTTTAATTTTATTTTTTTATAAAACAAACAAAAAGAAAATATCATAAGATCATCAAGTATAGATCTTAGGGATAATTTCAGCCATCTGCAATTAAATTGTAAACTTGGTAAATTTCACACCTTAAGAGTTGAGGCTTGTAACATTGTCATCAATTTGCATCCGTATATATATATATATATATAAAAGCAAATCTATAAATTCCTTATAGTAATATTTTATTTTCTTCCCTTCCCACCTACCCTAACTTGGAATGCTTCTCTACATCCTAACCTTAAATTCCATAAATTAAAGGAAATATTATTTAAAGTAATTTTTACTATAATTGCAGTTCGAGAGCCAGTTCAGTGTTGCAGTTTCAATGCAGGACTAGGACTCTGAGATACCAGAGTTCGACTCTGGGAGTCTTGGCTTCGAATCCTCCTTCTGCCCTGGAAATCTTTTGGTTGACCGTGGCCAATTTACACACTCTCTCAGCCCAAAAAGACCGCAGTAACGTGTCCCCTCCACCTTGCTCTCTGCAACTCTGGCTTTAGCCGTGCTAAAGATGGAACAGTTGAGGCCGGTCACTTTCTCTGGTCTTCCGTACTTCATTAGCCGAGCTAATTGTTCGGCTCCCCTCCTCCTTTCCCGTCCTGGACGGCTTTTGCAAATCGGATAAACGGAGATCAGATTAAGGCATCTTGTCTCTTCCTCTTGGGAAACTGTCGTGTGTGTCTATGAGATCTGGGACGTTGCTGACAGAGGTGGGGATAAAATGAGGAGACATAGGTACTTAAAAAAATAAAACTTTATATATTATAAATAAGTATAGATATTACAGAGATTAAAACATATTTTTTCCTTTTAAACATTGCTTAATGGTCATATTATGTGAATTTGTAGTGTTTAATTTGTAGCACATACTGTAATATATTTTATAATACGTTTCATGAATGTCAGATACAGGGTTATGATGAGAAAATCATTATTGGGTCCAGGAGAAAGGTGGCATACAAATTTAATAAATAAATAAAAATCAAATATGTATCAAATATGAAAATATTTATATCAGATATGAAAATCAACTGAAAATCAAATATGAATGAATATGGATTAATATGAATCAAATGAAAATTAAATCTGAAAATCAAATATCAAATATAAAAATTTGTGGTCGCTGTGGTCTGAACTCTACATTTCTATGATTCTATGAAAATCAAATATGTATTTGCTTATCTGTTGATCTATTATAATTGTTAATATTGTAATTGTCAATATTTATAGTATTTATTTTATATTGCCTTATATATTTGCACCTTAAATTTTTTTCTACTAATAAAAAGAAAAAAAATTACAACTTACAATTACAAGAATTATAATTACAGCATCCCATTGGTGGTTTTCATGTGAATCCACCCAGTTTCCTTTTGGATTTGGATTTGCATGTAGAGGTAGAGGCCAGGGTTGTGTGTTATTTGGTGGAGGGAAAATCCAAATTGCAATTTGGAATGATGCCGTGTTGGCAAAAACTGGAGATTTCCTCCGCATATGACCACAGCAGCGAGACTGTTGCATGTGCAAAGAGTTGAAAACCAGTCAAAAAATATATTAAGATTGTTTTTAGATTGCTTGTTAGGCTTCTTATGCTATTAAGTTGTTTTAAATTGGTTTTGTTGTACGCTGCCTTGGGATTTGAGGATAAAGGGTGGGTATAAATGCTTTTAATGTGTGAAATATAAATAGATAAAAATAATTTCTGCCTTTTTTGTCCCCCAAAGGAAAAAAGATTAGGAAAAATTCAAAGGGGAAATTCTTTCCAAGGCTAGCCAACTTTTTATTTTGTCAAGTGCAATTATTGGACTGATGGATGCGTTTAGGGGACTGATGGAGTTTTCTCTCTCCTTCCTCCACCCCAACCCCTTGCAGCGCAATGTCCCTGTTGTTCACCCGCTCTAATTCCATCGTCACCACCAAAAAGGACAAGAGACACATGGCGGAAGTCACGGCCTCCCCGCTCAAGCACTTCGTCACGGCCAAAAAGAAGATCAACGGCATCTTCGAACAGCTGGCGGCCTACATCCAAGAGAGCGCCACGTTCTTAGAGGGTGAGTCGGTCCTGGGTTGAAGGAACTTGCCGAGTTGCCGTAGGCCGGCCGGAATTTTGTGCGGGCGAGCGCGGAGCCTGGAGGACGAAGCACCTGTCTCATCCATATATTTTTTCATCTGTGTTATCCAAATTATTTTCGTCCAAGCCACAGTTGTGTGGGCTAAGTTTGGCATCGGTTTGGTACCGGTGTGGTTTGGTACTGGTGTAAGTTTGGTACCAGTGTGGGCTAGGACTCTGGTTCAGATCCCTGCTCGGTCCTGGGAACGCTCTGGGTGACCGTGGGTTGTGTCACACTCTCTCAGCCTAAGAGGAGGAGTGTCGCAGACCCGTTTTGAATCAATTTTGAGAGCCAGTATATTGTTTTGAGTGTTGGACTTGGATTCAGGGAGACTGGGGTTCTAATTCCCATTCAGATATTGAAACTGGTGGGGTAACCTTGGACAAGTCACACCCTCTCAGCCTCAGAGGATGGCAAGGGCAAACCCTTTCCAAACAACTCTCCAACAAAACCTTAGAAAAGAATTGCCTTAGAGAGCTGACGTGGTTGAATGTTGGGCTAGAACTCCAAGAGACAAAGATTCGAATCCCTGATTAGCCATGGGAACCCACTGGGTGACTTTGGGCAAGTCACACTCTCTCAGCCTTAGAGGGGAAGGCAAAGGCACCCCCCTTCTGTATCGATCTTGCCAAGAAAACCCCGTGATAGGTTTGCCTCAGGATCACCATAAGTCAGAAATAACTCGAAGACACACAACAATGGCAATGTTTGTACCAGAGTTTGGAAGTGATTAATTATAATCTTCTGCAATAAATCAGTGCTTCAGGTGGATAAAGATCCAGCCATGGAACGGCAGCTTCCTCCACCCATGCCCCTGAATCATCTTTCTCCTTGTGGTTCTAGAAACACACAAGAATGTGGATCTGGACCCGGTCACCACGGAAGAGCAGGTGCAGGAGGTCAAAGGGTACCTCTCCAAGGTCAACGGGATCAGCGAGGTGCTGGCTCGGAGGCATATGAAGGTGGCGTTTTTTGGGCGGTGAGTTGAGACGCTGGGATGGGTGGACCCCTCTCTGTCTCACTGGTGAGGAATTTGGCACCAATTGCTCAGGGCTGGGCAGAAGCAAGTGGCAGGCACCCTTCCTTTTTAACGGCGCCAGCCTCCCTTGCATCTGCCAAGAAATGCCAACCCGGCTGAGTCACTCCCTTGCTTATATTCTCGCCTGGAAAGACTAGTTTGTATGTACAAAGTTGAGCCTTCCAGAATCTGACAGCCGTATAATGGAAGTTGTAATCTCTGAATGTAATGTCTGCAAACTCTGTGCAGGATACCTTATGTTCAGCAGATCTACAAGACTGTTCTCTTCCGACAGGCCTTCTCAGACTAGTGTTCCACTGCCTCTCATCAATTGTCCCTTTGTTTTTAATTGTTTTTAATTATTTTTGTTTAATTTTAGTTTCAATTTATTTTTAATCTGTTTTAATAGTGTGTTAGGGGGATGGTAGGGTTGGTAGGTGGGGAGGGTGGGCTACATTTTGATGTTTTAATATTTATATGTTCTGTGATGCCGCCTCGATCCATTTGGGAGAGGCGGGATAAAAATAATTTTTATTATTATTATTATTATTATTATGGCAGCCAAGGGTTGCTCCATCTAAGAATTTAAGATCTACAGGCCAAGGATTGCTGTCTGTTCCACCAACATGCAGAGGTCTGTCGAGGAGGTCTTTAAACAGGTTGGATGAGCATCTTTTGGGCATTGATTGTCTGTTCCTATGTGGTACAGGGTTGGACTAGATGGCCATTGGGGCCATGGAATCATAGAGTTGGAAGAGACCCCCATGGGCCATCCAGTCCAACCCATGCAGGGAGACACCATCAAAGCATTCCCATAGATGGCTATCCAGCCTCTCTTTAAAAACCTCAGAAGAAGGAAACTCCACCATGTTCCAAAGCAGCCTTTTCCATTCTCCAACTGCTCTTACCATAAGGAAATTCCATTGCTCCATGTCCAAGTCTCTGGAGCTGCAGGAAACAGGCTTGCTCCATCCTTTCAAATATAACCAAGGTTGGAGGCCCTGGCAAAGGCTTCCTCTGAATCAAGAAAACCCTAGGGCAGTGTTGCTATAGGTCAGAGTCAGGCAGTCTTGTTGTCGGTTTGTTCATTTTTAGTATGTCTGATGGAGGACGTTGAAGTTGCGTGTTGTGTTCACTCTTAGGACAAGTAATGGGAAAAGCACCGTCATCAACGCCATGCTGTGGGACAAAGTTCTCCCCTCCGGCATCGGCCACACCACCAACTGCTTCCTGCGCGTGGAGGGGACGGACGGCCACGATGCCTTCCTGCTGACCGAGGGGTCCGAGGAAAAGAAGAGCGTCAAGGTATAAGAAGGGGTGTCTGATTGAATGGGGGCCAGGGTGGCAATTCCAGCAGAAGGACCCCCTTTTCCCCAGCCCAGCAGCCTCCCTTTTGATATTCTCAGCCATCCCTGAAATCCATCTCTTTAAAAACACCTTTTTCTGCACTACACTGTTATAATGGTATTATTCCACTTTCAACTTCCTATGGAATCCTGGGATTTGCAGTTTAGGGAGGGACATTTAGGATTCTCAGCCAGAGAGCTCTTTGGACCCAAGAAACTGCAAACCCCAGGATTCCCCCCGAGGATGTTGAAGGTGGAATAATACCACCATAACAGTGTAGTGTGGAAAGGCCCTTAGTCGGTTACTCAGTGTTGTAGTGAGCTAGTGTTCAGTGGTTTCTTTAGTTTATTGTTTTAGTATGGTGTTTCCATTTTAGCTTATGTTTATGCAAAATGTGTTAGTTGGAGCTTATGTTACTTGTGTGAAAACTGATATATACACAGAGAGAGAGCCAGTGTAGCAGCACTGGCCTGTGAGAGACCAGGGTTCAGTTAGCTGCCTTGGCCGTGGAAACCTGCTGCATGACCTTGGGCACGACACGCACTCTGAGCCCCGGAAAACCCCACAGTAGGTTCGCCTTATTCTTCCTGCATGCCTTCAAGTCGTTTCTGGCTTACGATGAACCAATCATGAAGTTTTTTGAGAATGTGGGATTTGCCCAGGTTCACCCAGTGGGTTTTCATGGCCGAGTGGGGAATCAAACCCTGGTCTCTGGGGTTATAGTCCACGTTCAAACAACTCCGCCGCGCTGTAGGGTCACCATAAGTGAGAAACGAAGGCACGCCACAACTACATGCACGCGCAAACATACCCTTTTTCTCTGACGCACCCACCCAACACAACCTCACCTCTTTCTTTCCTGTCCTCCTTCCTCAGACGGTCAACCAGCTGGCCCACGCCCTCCACCAAGATGAGCTCCTCACGGCCGGGGGCCTGGTCAGCGTCATGTGGCCGAACTCCAAATGCCCGCTCCTCAAAGATGACCTGGTTTTGATGGACAGGTGAGAGATCCCCTCCTCTTCCATTTTATTTTCATCTGAATTTGGGCTGGGGTACCACCCAAGAACAAACTGCTACCAGAGGATGGATATCCTGTATCCAAAAATCCAGACCTTTTGCCGCCCGCCACCTTTGAGTTGGCTGCTGTGGCGTTCCGCTCGTTCATCTCTCAGATGCTCGGTCTCTCTCCAGCCTTGCATCTCGTACACAACACAAGTAGCAAACAAACAAGGCTGGAGAGGGAGATGAGGATGTGTAAAATGTTGAGAATCTGAGCAGCGGTTATAGTACTCCTCCTTGGCTCCCCAAAGATCTCCTACACTGTTTGTACATCCAAATACATGTATTCCAGAATCCAAAACTCTTTGGTCTCAAGAATTTACGATAAGGGATGCTCAAGTTGTGTTCTGTGGACAGGACGCAGCTTTTCCATAGAATCTCCAGCAGAGAAATTCCTCATTACAGATTCATTTTACACCTCCCGGCCCCGCTTTTCACCCTTGTCCTTAAGGATAATTTTTGCAAAAGGAGAAAAATCATTTATGCAGAAATGTTCTTTTGAATACAACACCAACAACCCTTTTCACAAATTACGTTGTGTTCTGTGCAAATGTTTTTCCTTCATGAAGCCAAGGTTTCTTCCTAAAGCGAAGACGAAATGTGTGAAAAATTGTCCAAAAAAAATTTACAGAAACTCTCATAATCTCTACTAGCGGGGAGAAACTTTTGAAATTTTTTGTGGTTGCATGCAAGAGTGCAAAAAGCAAAAATTCACACTGCTTAATTTATTTTCAGTGGGGTGTTGGGGGGCGTTGCTTTTCTTTTAGAAACACACTCTTCCTTTGGTTTCTGTCCAGCTTTTTGGCTTAGTGGGAATTAACTTGTAAACTGATGCTAAATTCTCCAGGCTGATAAAGGCGCAAGGAAGCTTAGGCCTTTTCCGTGGGCGGTTTAGGTAATTGCTTTAGACTCCTTTCTCTGTTTAAAAGCTGCTTCTCTTAAAGTCTGTGCTTCTTTCTCATTAACCCCTCCTCTCCCAAGATTCAGCTGTTTGCAAACTTCTGTATCCTCCCACCACACGCTTGGTTTTCAAGATAAATCTAACACGTTATTGACTTTTCTGTGCCAGAACTGGGTGTCAGTCTAGGCTTCCTCTCAAGAGTTTGTTTGGTGCCAAATACTGACACATGTTATTGATAGAGCATAATCTTTACTGGTGGTAAATGGATGCAGTTACTGGTGATAAGTGGATTTGGAGGACCGTATTTCCCTGAGCTGGCCTGAGCTCTGAGATCGTTGAGAGAAGTTCTTCTTCAATCTCACTACCATCATGAGCACGGTTGGTGAGGACGAGAGAAAGCGCCTTTTGAGTTCTGCCCTTCATCTCTGGAACTCTCTTCCCAAGGGAACCACAGTGTCCTCCCTCTTCTTGTCCTTCTGTTGGAGGCTTTTAAAACAGGAAGTGTTCCTTCAAGTCATTTCAGACTTATAGCAACCCTAAAGAGAACTTATCATGGGGTTTTCTGAGGCTGAGAGTGTATGATGTGCCCAAGGTTACCCAGTAGGTTTCCATGGCCAAGCGGGGAATCGAACCCTGGTTTCTAGGATTGTAGTCCGGTGCTCAAAACGCTACACTGTAGTGGTTCTACTTCTTTGAAAACTCATGTAGGGAGATCCAGTCCTTCAGATAAACTGAGCTGTAAAGGGCTTGATAGGTCATAATCAAAATTTTGAGTTACATCTGGAAACAAATTGGCCTTTTAGGACTCTGAAAAGAGCTTCGTTTTGAGCCCCGTGCAGGGCTTGATGCTGTCATCTCAGAGGAGAGACCTGTTTAAACCAGAAGGTTTGTCACATTGGCCATTACAAAATTCCTTTGTGTCGTCTCTAGTCCCGGGATTGACGTCACCACCGAACTGGACAGCTGGATCGACAAGTATTGTTTGGATGCCGATGTATTCGTCTTGGTGGCCAACTCGGAGTCGACACTCATGCAGACGGTAAGATCTGTCCTTCCACTTTTTGGCCCCTTTAATTTGGGGAAGCGGTGGGTGGATGGAATTAACCCCTTGTTGGAAATAACTTGTTCATATTAATTTGCAAATGATTTGGCATGGGGAGAGCAACTAAGGGGGTGCATTACTCCCTCTAGGAGAATTTGGGGGCTACACCTCCCAGTGCTAAGGGAAAAAAATCCATACTTTTGCGCCCAAATGGCCCTAGCAACACTGACTAGGGGCTGTTGGGGATATATTTGCCATGTCCAGGAGAGGCCTGTTTTCAAAACAGAAAGTGAACAGCAGGTCAGAAATGAAGTGGGCACGTGGCACCATGGAAACATGGGATGGATGAAATGGAGAGGGGGAGGGTGTCATTCTTGAGACTTGCCATGCCCCTTTTGCCTGCTGATCGTGCCATTTTGTTCCCAGGAGAAGCAGTTCTTCCACAAAGTGAATGCCCGTCTGTCGCGGCCCAACATCTTCATCTTGAACAACCGCTGGGACGCCTCGGCTTCCGAGCCAGAATACATGGAAGAGGTGAGCGGTTTGGGTGACGTTGGGAAAGGAAATTGTACCATAACTCTCTTCCCGCGAGGCAGATGGGTTGCAGAATCCTCGTCCGTGTCGGGGCCAAATATTAACCATTGTCCAGGGCGTAAGAAGAGTCCTTTGGCATCCAGTAGGCCCTGCAGGGTGGTGTCTGTTTTAGCCTGGGTGTTCAAGGGTAGAGAAGCAGCAGGGAACGGAGCTGTGAGCTGTCTCGTGAGCGACTTGCTTTTACTGTTCTCCTAAATGTTAGGAGGGGAGACAGGTCACACCTGTGCAGTTCGATTCCCATTAACATCATCGTCTTACCTTTTCCCCGGTTTGGGACTCAGAGCAACTTGATTAAAAATTACATTCTTAAGAATTTATAGAGTACAAAAGTCTGTCTGCTTCAGCACTATAACAGCCCCCCCTTATCCGTGGCGGATATGTTCCAAGACCCCCCCTCTGAGGGTGCCTGAAACCATAGATGGTACTGAACCCTAGAGCATCACCAGAAGTAGCCCTCTAGCTTTGCGGGGCACATAGGGAGGCTTCATACTAACAGATATCTTGGTGCAAGGATGGTTAAAGTGGGGGGTAGGGGGCAGGACGCAGAGTAGGCCCTGTGAGTGCCAGCACTTGGTACCAGGGACAGATTGGGCCAAAGGGTGGGAGAGAGGGAGGTGAGTCTGGTGGAAGAAGTTGACCACAGGTAATGGAATCCTAGAGTTGGATGAGACCTCAAAGGCCATCCAGTCCAGCCCTGTTCTGCCAGGCAGGAAGACATAATGAAAACACTCCCAACAGATGGCCATTCAGCCCTTAAAAATCTCCAAAGAAGGACAGTCCACCACACTCCCAGGCAGCAGCCTATTCCACTGCCAAACTGCTCTTACTGTCAGAAGGCCCTTCCTAATGTTTAGAGACAGACTCTTTTTCTGAATTTTGAATCCATTGCTCCGTGTCCTAGTGTCTGGAGCAGCAGAAAACAGGCTTGCTCCATCCCCCATAGGACATACCTTCAAATATTTAAACATGGCTGTTGTGTCACCTCTTAACAGTCTCTTCTCGGGGCTAAACTTACCCAGCTCCCTAGCATAACCGAAACCGTGGAAAAATGAGACTGCAGAGAAGTGGGATCACAGAATCATAGAAGCATAGAGTTGAAAGAGACTCTGGGGCCATCGAGTCCAACCCCCTGCTGGGCAGGAACACACATCAAAGCCCTCCATCCAGCCTCTGCTTAAAAACCTCCGAAGAAGGAGACTCCACCACACTCCATGGAGGCAGCGTATTCCACTGCTGGACAGCTGTGACCATCAGGAAGTTTTTCCTGAGGTTCAAGTGGAATCTCCTTTCCTGCAGCTTGAATCCATTGCTCCTTGTCCTAGTCTCTGGACTAGGATCCTGGTGTATAACCCCTGGAGGCCCATCTTCCATATAGCTTGGCTCTGAATAGGAGGGAATTGCTCAGCTCAGGGGATCTGTCGTCCGGCCACAGGGACCTGGAGTTGGCCCTCAGGTGGGCCAAGCAGAATTGGTTGTTTAGGGACTGGCCAACTGGGGGTGCTGGAAACCATCAGCTAAAGACCTGAGATGTGCTCCTGTGATGGAGACACCCGGGCATCCATTCACCACCAGTACATCTTATCTTATAGCAGTGACATGTGTCCATTTTTGATATCAAACAAAGCCTTGGTGAAAGCGTGATATGCCACAGTCCCTGCACAAAATACAAACCCTCTTCTTTTTCTTCTTGCCAGGTTCGTCGCCAGCACATGGAGCGTTGCACCAGCTTCCTGGTGGACGAGCTGGGTGTGGTGGACCGGACACAAGCTGGGGACCGCATCTTCTTCGTCTCGGCCAAGGAGGTCCTGAGTGCTCGGATTCAGAAGGCCCAGGGGATGCCGGAGGGAGGTGAGGCTGGATGGGGGTAGCGGTAGGATTGCTGAACCTTTGGGCGAGGAATGTTCTTTCGGAGACTTAAAGATGGATTTTGGTGGTTCTTCCTCCCAGGTGGAGCACTGGCCGAAGGGTTCCAAGTGAGGATGTTCGAGTTTCAGAACTTCGAGAGACGGTTCGAGGTGAGTTTTAGTTGATCTCTGCTGCGGAGAAAAAGAAAACAGGTTTCATAAACCAGGAGGGGAGATGCTGTCGGGCATCTACATAGAGCCTCCACCTCACATTCAGAAAAGCTGGGTTTAGTCCCCAATATTTACAGGGGAAAAGATCAACTTGAAAGGCCCAGAACTCAGAAAAAGTTCCTTTTGGTGGGACTAGAACTCCCAGAATTCAGCAGGATGTATCTTCTGCGGTCTCTGCCTTATTAGCTAAAGTAAGAGAGCCAGTCTTGTTGGGTTCAGTTCTTGCTGCTTTGGAGCTGAGTTCTATTCCCTCCTCCTTTTGGTCACGCAGGAGTGCATCTCCCAGTCCGCGGTGAAGACAAAATTTGAGCAGCACACAGTCCGAGCCAAGCAGATTGCGGAGGAGGTCCGGCACATCATGGACTCTGTACATGTCGCTGCGCAGGAACAGAGGTGAGTAGCAGCGTGGAAGAGACTTGGATGTCTTTGGTCTTGTTGATCTGTAACAACAAACTAGTTTTTCTAATTTTGATGTGTGCGGGGCTGGTCTTTTGTCAAGCCAACACTCCTAATGGCCTGTTGAGAATCAGCCACCTAAAACTAGCTTCTAATACTACAGGAATGGCTTGCAACAATTAATTGTTGCTGGGAAAGCTCTCCCTCCCTCCCTTTTCCTCTTTCACAAACACAGAGACTCCATAGCTACTATGAGGTTTATAATTAAGTTTGAAGGGAACTGGAAGATGGGGAAAGAGAGTTGGCATCCCGTCCCACCCACCCCTGTCATTTTTCCTCAGTTTGAATTACCCTCTTCTGGGGTCTTCTTGGCAGGATCCATTCAGTGACAGTTTGCCATTGCCTTCCTCTGGAAGAACGGACTGGCCCAAGGTCTCCCAGTGGGTTTCCGTGGCTGAATGGCAGTTGGGACCCCAGTTTCTGACACCCAAAACCAGCACACCGCACCAGCTCTGAGGATTTATTCAGAGATTTTTCTCCATTGCTTTCCCCTGAGGCCGGGAAGGGGTGATTTGCCCAACATCGCCCATTGAGTTTCTGTGGCTGAGCAGGATTCGAACCCTGGTCTCCAGAGTTCTAGAGTTCAGCACACACCTTTGCTGCTTCCCAAAATCTGACATGCTCTTCCTCCTCCTAGGGTCTACTGCTTGGATCTGCGGGAAGACCGGCAGGAACGGCTGGGCTTCATCGACAAGCAGCTGGACCTGCTCACTCACAACTACAAGCAGAAAATCAAGCAGCTCACGGAAGAGGTGGAGAGGCAGGTGAGCAACCCGGTGCAAGGAGACACAACGATAATGGAAGAGGGTAAAAAAGCCCTCCCAGCTTTTGTGGTCTCTTGTTGCCATACAGTAGAAAAGGGGTTTGCCAAACCGGCTCTTTTCAGGATATCTGTTGTTGTTGTGTGCCTTCGAGTTGCTTCCAACCGATGGCGACCTTAAGGGAAATCTATCGTGGGGTTTTGGGGGGCTGAGAGTGTGTGTCCTGCCCAAGGTCACCCAGTGTGTTTCCATGGCTGAGCAGGGAATTGAACCCTGCTCTCTGCTATCTAAGTCCAGTGCTCAAACCACTAGGCCCTGCTGGGTCTGTATCTGATGTGAGGGACCAGCAATTATTATTTTGCAGGAAAATGAAACTGCCGTGGTGGTGGGTGGTTTTCTAGCCTTGTTGGCCACTCAAGGGTGAAAAATTGCTTCAAAATCAGAACGATTGGGAATCTGCCCAGGGGGTTGAAAAAGTCAAATTGGGGGCCAACGTGTGGGCCACGTGTTACTCATCCATGTTCTCCCCTTTGCAAGTTCAACGTGAATCCCAGGGAATAGATTCCCATGCCTTCCAGTCACGAAGAGCAGGATTTCCAAGCACCGAAGAAACATAGCCCTGGCCTACTCTGCCCTCCTGATAAACACATTTCTACTCTTATCCTTTTTCCCCCAGGTGTCGAACGCCATGGCGGAAGAGATCAGGCGGCTTTCTGTGCTGGTGGACGACTTCCAGCTGGATTTCCACCCATCACCAGTAGTCATAAAAGTTTATAAGAATGTGAGTAACGGAGAGATTGGTCTGGTTCTTACCCTACAGTCCGCTCAGGACTTATGGGTGGCCATTGCATCCTTGGTCAAGGAATAGTTCTCAGTGTTTGGGTATTTTCTTGTTCTCATTCGTAATCAGTATCAGTTAATTAAGCCCTGATTTCTTTAAGGAAAAGATTTATGGCACTTGCTGCCTTTTGTTGTTTTATCCTGTGGACAGATCTTTCATTACATCCTGTTTTTGTTGTGAAATGGTTTGTGGATTTTTAAGCAACGTGCACTAAATCCGTCTAGGGTTTAATTTTCCGAACTCCGTGTCCTTTTCCCCGCTGCCTTTGCTCACTCTTCATCACCACCATGGGAAGGAAAAGACAGTTTAAGGCGGGAAGGGTAACTTTATCCTTAAAAAACCCCATGAGTTCTTTCTTGTTTCTTTTTTTCATAGGAACTGCATCGACACATCGAGGAAGGTTTGGGCCGGAACATGTCGGAACGGTGTTCCAGCGCCATCACGGCCTCCTTGCAGACGATGCAGCAGGAAATGATCGGTAGGTTCGCCTCGGGGGGATCCCTCCTGCTGCCGCTTTTGGCACGTCTGGGGCTCCGTTGGGCCACGGTGCCCTGTCGCAGGTGCCGTTTTGGGAGCTGATGTTTCACCAGTCCCTCTGGCATTTCACGGATGAAATCCTGGGTGCGTGTGGCCAGGCAACACAAAAGCGTGGCCAAGATGGCAGACTCTCCCGCTGCTCATTCAATGGAGAGCAAACTCCTTTTGTGAACTCAGTTTGCGACAATTGCTGAGAACAAAAGGGCACCAATTATTCCATCATTTGGTTTCTTATTGCTCAGTAAGTCTTTAAATGGTTCTGATATTCGGAACAAAAAATCTTCAGCTGGTTTATCTTTTGGGATCCGTGTTAGTTTAGCCATTTGGGATAGTTTTTTGTTTTTGGAGCGTTTGATCATATGAATATTTTTGAATATTCTTTCCATCCCAAGTAAAATGTCCGCGTTCTTCCCTATCAGATGGTTTGAAGCCCCTCCTTCCGGCCTCCCTCCGGGGCCAGATCGACATGCTGGTCCCCCGGCAGTGCTTCACCCTCAGCTACGACCTCAACTGTGACAAACTCTGTGCCGACTTCCAAGAGGACATCCAGTTCCACTTCTCTCTCGGCTGGACGATGCTCGTGAACCGCTTCTTGGGGCCCAAAAATACCCGTCGGGCTTTGATGGGGTACAACGACCAGGTGAGGGAGAGCTCTTAAAACACAGGGCTGTTCTTTGAGATGGTAGGAATTGGGGATAAATATATATATTTATATTTACACACACATATAAATATACACGTATACACACACACGCTTATGTAAGCATGTATCCGACTGGAGAGACAGAACCAAATATTTTATCACCCATAACCTTAGAAGAGTAAGTCACGGGGAGGTAAAGAAATTTGAAGAAGACTTTAATGAGTTTAAGAATAAGTATTAGATATATAACAGAGAATTATCTTGCATAAGGTGGAAGATAAAGATAACTTTGTTATATGATTCATAATGAATGTTCGGTTGACTGAGGGTGACTTTGCTGGAGTTTGCCGTAGTAAATTTGTTTGTTTAATTGTTAAAAACTAAATATGAGCAATGGTTACAATTTTCTGTGAATGCATATTTTGTAACTTTTCATTACCAACTCTTTTTTTCCCAATTTCTTGCAACAATTGTTGCAACAATTGTTGATGATTATATTTTTACTCTGTATGTAGGTGCAAATATAAGATACCGCTTATCTTTTTTTAATAATAAAAATATATTTAAAAAAAACAGGGATGGGCAACCGTGGAAAGCTAAGCGTCCACATTAACTCTCTTGGAGGCTTTGGGGACCACAACCCCCCCATCACGCCCCCCCCAGAAATACCCGCAAATGCTCTCCAGGGGACATTTTGGGCATTTTTGCCCCATTTTGAGGTTTTCTTGGGCCATTTTAAGCCTTGCAGAGAAAGTGAGCGGGGATAACTTCCTGTCCAGTCTGGGCTGAAGGATGCTGGGATCTGTGGACCGAAATGCTTCTGAGAGCTTGCAAACTTATTTTTGTTTTCGACTTCTCTTCCTCCACCCCAATGGCCCTCCATTTCAGGTCCAGCGTCCTCTGCCGTTGACCCCGGCCAACCCAAGCCTGCCTCCGTTACCTCAGGGATCCTTGACCCAGGAGGAGCTGATGGTGTCCATGGTGACCGGCCTGGCCTCCCTCACTTCCCGAACATCCATGGGCATCCTCGTCGTTGGCGGAGTGGTAGGTCAGGCAGATGGGCGCATTTAGCCTGGAGAAGGGAAGCTTAAGAGGGGACACGATAGCTGTGTTTAAATGTTGGAAAGGATATCATATGGAGGACGGAGCAAGTTCGCTTTCTGCTTCTCCGGAGACTAGGACACGGAGCAATGGCTTCAGACTTTGGGACAAGAGGTCCCACCTATGCATTAAGAGGAACTTCTTGATGGTAAGAGCGGTTTGAGAGTGGACTACACTGCTGCTTGGGAGTGCGATAGAGTCTCTTTCTTTGGAGGTTTTTAAATGTCTGTCGGGAGTGCTGTGATTGTGTCTTCTTGCATGGCAGAATGCCGTTGGATGGCCCTTGAGGCCTTTTCCAACTCTAGGTTTCTATGAAGGAGAAACTTCAAATCCAAGGGCGGTTTAAAAGGTTCTTTGCTTCCCACCACTTCCAGAGTTTTCTTCCTTCTTTTCACATACAGAATTTCTATTTTAAAAAAAGCATAATATTTCTTTTTACGATAATTCTCTGATTTCCAATCCAAATCCTCTTGGCACAGCTTTTAAACTGAAACAAGTTTACCCTCGGTTGTTTTCAAGCATTGAACACTGAATGTTATTCCAGTGATTTGAAAAGTATGGTTTAGATTTTTATGGTGGGTTAGATTTTCCCCCACTTCTGGGATTTGGGGGCGAAGTGGTCGTGCCATAACATATTTCTAGTCTGTGATCAAGATTACTAAATTGTGATTCCGATTGTTAGCAAATATTGTAAATTAAGCTAGATTTATAAGGTTAAGCTTACCAGTTCTGGATATATAGCCATATCTCAGTTAACAACACCTCTGGTAGTGAAGCTCCTTTTACATCTATAGTTCCCTTGTGCCATTTTCATCCTCATCCTCTGTCCAGCTGGTAGGTTTGTTAGCAGCATCAGCCTGGGAAGGGCTGGAGCAACACAGACTTCCGGTGTTGGGTTGCGGCAGCATGTCCGCAGTAAAACTAAGCAATAAACAAAGCTGAGGACCAGTAAGTTGTATTCTAGCTGGTCCTAGTTCAGCGGTGTGTGCCTGCCTTCCCACTATACCACTACCTCTGAGAAGTTGGGATGTTGCGGGTGTAGAACAGCCTTTTTATAAATATAAAAAGATGGTGTGAACTGCTTCATGGATCTGAGTTGTGATTTTTGCCCTTCTCTCTCGCTCCCCCAATTTGTAGGTCTGGAAAGCTGTGGGGTGGCGGCTGATCGCACTTTCCTTGGGCCTCTACGGGCTTCTTTACGTCTACGAGCGCCTCACCTGGACCACGAAAGCCAAAGAGAGGACCTTCAAGCGCCAGTTTGTGGAATACGCCGGGGAGAAGCTCCAGCTCATCGTCAGCTACACCGGCTCCAACTGCAGCCACCAAGTCCAGCAGTGAGTGTGGACCTGCACAGTGGGGAACTGTGTGGCTGAAGACCTGCACAGTGGGGAAACAAAGGCGTGTCCACACTACTCATTTCTAAACCTCTTTCGGACCTGTCACAGGCTCTCAGGACTTGTCACAGGACTGAGAAAGGACCTCCTAAAAAGCAGAGCATCTTTGAATTCTGGGCCAACTAGTGGCCATTTGCCCCTGTCCAGGTTTAATTCATGAGTTGCTAGCTGCTGACAACTCTTTGAAAGAACATTTCAGGTTCTGTTATTATTTTGGGTCTTTCCAAATTCCCTTTTTTTCTTAAAAAAAAGTGGTTAAAAGTTAGCCACAGCTGCACATAACAGTAAACCAGGTTGAAGTTTGTGGAATTTTGGCTTGCTGTGCTGAATTCATCTCCACAAACAAGCCACTGTTTGTTGTCCAGTTCTGAACCACAGTTGGATACCAGGGTTTGTTGGTTGGTGTACAAACCCTGGTTTGTTTAAACCCTGGTTTGACGTTACATCTGGACCCAGAATTGTGGTTTGTTTTGCCCAGTGGCCCTTATTGACTTCTTTCTTTTCTCTTTTTGTTTTCCCTTTTTAAAAACCCAACCACATGGAAAAAGGGAGCTGGCTGGAACATTTGCTCAGCTCTGCCAGCAGGTTGACGTGACGAGAGAAGACCTGGAGAAGGAAATCAGTGTCCTGAATCAAAAGATTGAGGTCTTGGATGCTCTCCAGAGCAAGGCCAAACTGCTAAGGTACGGTCTCTTCCCATTGTTCGCCAGGGCGTTAAATGAAATTTTCCCCTTTGTTTTCCCCTCCAATGGGAAGTTTGGAAAGCTCTGCTGTAGACTGTCCTTCAGGAAGAAGGAATTGGGAAAACCACCTCTGAACACTCCTTGCCTAAGAAAACTCTAGGAAATTCATGGAGTTGCTGTAAGTCAACAGGCAGCTTGAAGTCACATATTCGTACGGAATGGACGTTGTACTGAATTGTATTCTATTCTATTTTTTGTTTCTTTCTTTGTTTGCAATTGCCTCTGTGTGCAAGGTATGTACTCAGGCGCATATTCCGAACTACCCACTTGGTCACAGATGCCACAAACACTATAGCTGTGAGGATGACATCTATTTGATGCATGTCTATTATTTTTCAAAACTTCCAGAAACTATGCTGTTACTCATACAAAAATCCAACACATCAGTGGATGAAAACACATGCAATTAAACTGAGCAGGTTGACTGAACTCAGGAAATGGCCCTATCATTTATATCAATGGTGATCTCAGTTCGCTCGAGTGCTGGCCCCCAAGTGTAACCAAAACACGACCACCCATCCACAAGTGGGAGACGGCCACAGTCCCAGGGGAAGCCCAGTTTTGCAGAACTATAAACAAATTGGAAGATAACCTTCAAGAGCTAAAACCCCCTCTCCCAAAGTGTGGCAAAGCCCAGATGCTGAACGGCTGAGAGAAAGCACACGATGCTACCACACGTACGGCCAGGAGCCGCCTTGGGTTAAGTCTTGGTGGTCCATGGCAAACAGAGATATTCCAACGGGGTCCGTGGTAAAGAAAAAGTTAAGAACTGCTGACTTTATGGATGGGCTTGATTGGGAAAGCCAGGATGGTGTCGTGGTTTTAATACTGCACTAGAACTTTTGAGAAAGACAAGGCTCTTTCACACTCAGGCATGAAAACCCACTGGGTGACCTTGGACAAGTCACACTCTCTCAACCTCAGAGGAGGGCAGTGGCAAGCCCTTCTTTGAAGAAATCCTAAGAACCAACCTGGTGTAATGGTTTGAGTGTTAGATTAGGACTTCAGGAGACAAGAGTTTAAGTCCCCTCTCAGCCACAAAATCACCCCACAAGTTACCCAGGACCCTGCGGGACCCCGAAAAACCTCTTGTTTTCTTCTGCAGTCCCTCTCACAATGGCGACAGAAAGTTATACAGAGTTACTGCCTGCTGCCATTTTGAGCGGGACTGCAGAAAACAGGAGGTATTTGGGGTTGTCTGGGGAGGGGAAATTCTGGAGAGGAAATTATCCCTCGCAGTTCCTTCCCCTTGTTTTACGTGGATGAAATTGAACCTGAAAATTTGCATTGGTGAAATTGAACCTGAAAATTTGCAAGATTCATCAAGATTTTTCTCTTTCTCTCTCTCTCTCTCTCGACGTTTGCAGAAACAAAGCTGGTTGGCTCGACAGCGAGCTGAACATGTTCACGCACCAGTACCTGGAGCAGAGCAGATAAAGCGGCAAAGGTGGAGAAGGGAGAACCTGGCTTTGCATGCCTTTTGGGAGAATAGTTTGTGGGTTACGGGCACCCTCGGAAGGGATACGGAGAAGCCGGTGGCTGCTTCCCTCCTTTCCTGCTGTGGGGTTGAGAGAAAAATTCCCCCCTTGGCTCCGCTCCGCATGATTTTGGCCCTCTTTCTGCTTGGACACTCTTCCTTTGAGAATCCCACTTTCCTTTTTCCCACCCAATAATGATCCTTATGCTAAATAATTTGCAGGGGAAAAAATACTGCATTGAATGGAGGAGAGATTTATCTTCCATTCCTCCCTTCCCAAACAACAGTGAACTTTCAAGACCAAATTGGTTCAGAATCTTCCCTTGATTCCCTTCTGGTGATTTTTGGACAAAAGACACACCCCACAAATCTGAGTGTCCATCTGTTGCCCAAGGGACAGTTTTGTTCTCCGTGCAGCAAGGAAGGTTGTAATCCTGCCTAAATTAAGCGTATCTTTCTTGGGTTTTGTGTTGGTGTCACCAGGACGGATTTAAGCTTGCTCTCAGTTCTTTCCTGTTTTGGAAACACAAGAGTAAGACAGGTGGTAAACTTTGGCTGGATTGCGTCTTTGGTGTACGAGAGATATTTATTCATCCAAGTTTGTATTCTGTCTCTCTCCTCCACTAAAATATATAAAGTCTGCACTGAGAGATCTCTGTCATTCTAATTGGAAATATTGCAAAGCTTCGTCGTAGGAAAACTGGGTTTTGGTTCAACTGCCGTAGAACAGTGGTTTTCACTGCATGCTTCTAGGTGACATCAAACCAGTCCCTGGCATATCCACACATTGCACAATTAAAGCATTTAGATCCCACTTTAGCTGCGCTGGCTGCATCCTGTGAAGTCCTGAGATTTGTAGTTTCACACAGTCCTTAGAATCCTCTGCCAGAGAGCTCTAGCGGAGGAGGGTGGGCTAGGGAATTTTAAACCTTCCTCAAATTACGAATCCTAGAATTTCCTAGGTCACAGTGGTTAAAGTGATCTCAAATTGCTGTAATTGTGGTGTGGATGTATCCCCGGTTGTAGTATTTAATTTTTTTTCTTCTTGGGCAAACTGTGTCTCATTTGGCTCAATTGGGACAGGACATACGAAAAAGCACTTCCTGGTCACCCAAAGACTCCTGAACTCAACCAACGAGTTGGCTTTCCTTTTGTGTTTGAAATGCAGCTCTAATCATCCCTGAGCTTTGGACAAGTTACTTTTTGTTTTTTGTTTTTGGATGAAGACATGGCTGGTTGGGATTTTTAAAAAATATGTATTTGTTAATCTCAACACAAAACAACATGAACTATTAAAACACAACACGAAAATTGTAAACTATAAGCACTAACTCACGGAAACACTAAGTAAACACTAACTTATTAAAACACTGAAGGCTTCTGACCCACCCGCAAATTGCAATCAAAGAGAAAAGATAATATTCCACCATTATAGATCCAACTAAGCAATCTTACTAGAATTTCTAGTAACCCCAACCATAAATTATTGTGTTGTTAAGATGTCTTATTGTTCAAAAACTCCATAAATGGTTTCCTGTCTTTCGAGAAATCTTTCAGTTTAGCGTAGCCTTTCGAATCCACGTGAATTGGGCCATTCAAGATAGTTCCACAGCTTGTTTGGGATGGAGTGGCTCCAGAAAAGTAACTTGTCCAGGCTCTGGCTTAGGGTGGATGGGAGTGGAAGTCCCAATACCTCCTGGGGAGGGGGTGTAAATTGTCCATCCCTGCATTAGATGCTTCCTTGGGGACAGTCCAGACCTGAAAGAAATAGATTTATAGCAGCGAAACTTCTGAGAGGAAGGAGGAGGAAAAGTTCACATCAGTAGGCTTAATGCAAAGGATGCATCAATGTCTATTTTAGGACCAGCGACACCCAGGGTCAATTTTTTCCCCTCCAAAATAGGGGCCGTGGAATGCATTCCCACCACATTTTGGAGGGGGCAGGACAAATTTATGTCCAGGAGAGACCTTTTTTGAAACAGAAATTGACTTCTGCTCACTTCTTTTTGGAGAAAGGCCTCTCCGGTGCCTAAAATGGCCTAGAGAGGCACAAAAAGATGGCAAGAATGCCCCCCCCTGCATATCACCTAGAAAATATTTGAGACCAAAAAAATGTGGTTTCTGGCCGGTGGGATGTGGCCCTCTGAGGTCTCCTGGGGTTTAATGTGACCCAACCTTCCACTATTTCCCACCCCTTTTCTGTTTTTATCGTGGTTCCGTTTCCTTTTGCTTCCCTCGAAAGAGCTGTGCTATTTTATTTTTAAATTCACAATCATGCTGCCAGTCCTCATTGAGTAAGCCAAGCTAGCACAAATGCTGATGCATTCCTTATAGAGTGCACCCGCCGGGCCAAAATGTTTTGCACCTAGCTGGGAGATGAATGGGAAGTTGTGTCCTTCCTCTGAGACAGCGTGGGCAAGACTTACCGACTGTAGTGGATTTTGGCCCTGTAAAAGGTTGCATTCCCTTTAAAATACACCCCAGGTCCAAATGTCTGCAAAATTACAGGTTTAGTGTCACGAATCTGGACGTCGGAAATCCTCCATAAAAGCTGAAACTTTTTGCTGTCCTTTTCTGCATTCACGGTGGCGGCCGCAGCTTTCCTCCTGATTTGTTTCTCAGATCCTCAGCCTCTCTCCGGCCGTGCCTCTCGTAGACAACACAGGTAGTGAATGAACAAGATGGGAAGCTAGAGAGAGAGACAAGGCTCTGCAAAATGACGGGAATCCAAATGTGCTCGGTGCAAATCCATGCCTTCCACCGCTTTCACAGACCCTTGCATCTCTCTCACATCCTTGTGTTGCGTATGAGATGCAAGGCTGGGAAGAGACCGAGGACCTGAGAGACGGAGAGTATAAAGGACCTGATACCTGTATTTGAGAAAGAAATGTAGAATACTGTACAGATCTCTGGGGAGCTTGCCAGCCGCCCGCTTCCACCTCGAGATGGCGCTCCTGCTCATTCTTTCGTGGGCTCCCTGGAAATCTCCTGTACAGAACTGTGTTTTAGGCATTCCAAAATCCAAATAAAAAAAAATCAAAATAGGAATCGCTTCTGGTCCCGAGCATTTTGGATACTCGGCCTGTATTTTTCTTTCGTTTGGTCAGTCCCACCTCGGCCGGACCAGTTCAGTTTTAGAATGGTAAGTCAACCCATAGGCAAATTGCACTGATGGGTTTACTCTAGTCAAGACTAAAAAGATTTAGGCTGGGATGTGCAGAATACTTTCTGCCGTTATCTTAGGATTTTTCTCTCCATATAACTCAAGGGTGGGGATCTTGTGCCCTTCCAGGATCCGTTCATACTATGCAGGTAGAGTGTGATGACTCCACTTTAAATGCCATGGCGACATCCAATGGAATGCTGGGGTTTGTGGTTTGGAGAGTACTAGAACTCTCTGGCAGAGAATTCTCAGGGCCCCTTCCTAAACTGCAAATCCCGGGATTATACTGGATGTTGCCATAGAATGACAGCATTAGAGTTGTATAATGTGGAAGGGCCCCAGATGTGGTTGGACTGTGACTCCCAGCATTCCCTCACCCCAGCCAGGGTTGCTGGGAGTTGTAGTCCAGCATCTGGAGGGCTACAGGTTTCCTACTTTTGGCCTTGCAGCATTTCATCTTCCTCTGTATTGGATCCGCTGGAATCCTGTTCGTGTTCTGACTGATGCAACAATGGGATGTCATTGCAGGCTTTGAGTCCTAGTAAACTTGCTGCTAGCAACAGAACAAAAAGCTCTGTATATATTAAAATAATTTTAAAGGTTTAGCCAAGTGTACTTTATTCAATTTCTTTTATTAATCCTGCTAACTTAACCCCCCTTCGCATACACATGCACACATAAATGCACATATTTTTCTCTGTCCTCAATTTTCTGGTTGAATTTTCTGGCTTTTCACAAACCTCTCTAATGTGTTTTCTACCCACTGTGTGTATTTATGTTGGTAGATTTTTTTTTCCTGAGATTTTGGGTATGAATGTTGTTTCTTGCAGTAGCAGTGATGTTAAAGAGGGAAAAGAAAATTAAAAGCAAAACACAAGTTGGCCAAAAATGCCTCTGTCTTTTCTCAGATGAAAATGCCTTTCCTGCTTAAATCTTGCAAAATAATAATAATAATAATAATAATAATAATAATAATAATAATAATAATAATAATATAAGTTTCTAATTCAGCTAGAGGTTGTTGTTTTCATGCTTTGAAGGAGTTCTGTGCACAGCAAGGATGGAAATCTTGGCATATTTGGGGCAAGAATGAAGAATTTTAAAAGTTCTCTGCATTTTTTATTTGCTTTTGTTTTGCAAAAACACATTTTGCACAAGAAAGCACTGCTTTGGAGGCACAAAACAAAACTTTTAGCTAGAACCACAGGTGTGTTTTTTTTCTGCAAAAACTCCTTCTTTTTTACAGAAACAGAAGGTCAAATGGAGAAGAGGGTGACTGCATTTTCCCAGTGGAGAGTCTCGAAGTATCCAAATGCCCTTTCTTGCTTAGTCCTAGAAAGTTTGGAAGTTATCTTTTGTCAGATAATGGAATAGAGGGCATGCTCATCATATTTGCAGATGACACCAAATTAAGAAGGACAGCCCAGAGGACAGGATCAGAATTCAAAATGATTTTAACAGATTAGAGAACTGGGCCAGAACGATCAAAATGAATTTTAAGAGGGAGAAGTGTAGGGTAGTATGCTTAAGAAGAATGAAATGCACAGATGTAGGATGGGTAGCACCTGGCTTGGAAATAGTACGTGTGAAATGGGTCTAGGAGTCTTGGTGGACCACAAGTGCTGAACATGAGCCAGCAGTGTGATGCGGCAGCCAGGAAAGCCAGCGCGATTCTTGGTTGCATCAATAGGAGTATGGTGTCTAGATCGAGGGAGGTAATGGCACCACTCTATTCTGCTTTGGTTAGACCTCATCTGGAATAACACTATGTCCACTTCTGGGCATTTCAATTCAAGAAGGATATGGACAAGCTGGAGCGTCTCCAGAGGATGATGACCAAAATGGCGAAGGGTCTGGAAGCCATGAAGCCCCCTGAGGAGCGGCAGAGGGAGCTGGGGATGTTTAGTCTGCAGAAGAGAAGGTTAAGAGGGGACATGATAGCCACGTTTAAATATTTGAAGGGATGTCATATGGAGGATGGAGCAAGCCTGTTTGCTGCTGCTCCGGAGACCAGGACAAGGAGCAGTGGATTCAAACTATAGGGAAAAATTCATCTAAACATCAGGAAGAACTTCCTGAGGGTCAGAGCTGTCTGGCAGTGGAATGTGCTGCTTTGGAATGTGGTGGAGTCTCCCTTTTTGGAGGTTTTTAAGCAAAGGGTGGCTGGCCATTTGGTGGGGGTGCTTTGAGTGTCTCTTCCTGCATGGCCGAAGGGGCTTGGACTAGACGTTCTTGAGGGGTCCCTTCCAAGTCTATGGGTTTTGGACGACCTTCGCGCAAACTAAAATGAAAATTGGTTCAAAAATCCCTCCCTGCCTCCACGTGGGGGGAAAAAAAGCGAAAAGGGTCCGCTGCCCCTTTAAGAGGGGGCGCGTTGCATGCTGGGACGGAGAGGCGAACAACAGAGGCAGAACTGGCCAATCAGGAGGCGCTCCGAGGCGTGGCGTTTGCAACAAGAAACCGACGCAAAAAGTGAATGGGTGAGTCCAGGGGAGGAGAGGGGGCAAAAAAGTAACTTGGGGACGGGCATGGGGATGGGGGGCATTTTTTTCTGCACGATTTGGGGTCGGGATAGTGAGAATCCCCCCTTTTCAGACCCTCCAAGTATGTTGCACTGCAAATCCCATCCTCTCCAGCTCTCCATGCTGAGGATAATGGGTGTTGCAGTCCACTGAAGCCCGGTGCCTGGGTTATTTTAGCCCCAAGGGAAGAGGCTGATGGAATGAGGGGAGCTGATCGCCTGAAGTAACTTAAGTGGGAGGATTTGGAACTGTAACGGTAACTTAATTACTTTCTCAAACCAGCATCCCAAGTTTTAGTAATTAAAGGAAAACGAATCTCTGTGAAGTTGAGCTGGGTGCCCCAGTATATCGGAAATGGCTTTCGCAAAGCCAGAACTCTGTCCCAGGGGTTTAAAACGGGGGGGCACTCTTTTTTCCCATTGGCAGGGGATGATGGGACCTGTAGTTTGTGTCAGGGAGGACACCTTCACTGCCCTGCCTGAACTAGGAGAGTGTGTTTGATACCTGATTTCCCTCTTATGCAGAAAAAGAAAGCATCCCACGCCCAAAAAGCAAGGCAATTTAGACGGCACGGAGATGCCGGCATTGGCTTGTGTTCCCAAACGATAAAGGCTCTGCCAATTCTCAGATATTATTTTAAGTCTGAAAACCAAATAATGCTGGATTTGGTTATAAGCAGCATCTCTCTCTCTCGTCCTGTCCCGTCCTAAGTCCACCGAAGCCGGAGGGAGGAAGATGGACCTGGAGGAGTTGCGTCTCTTGAACCAAGAGCTCCTGCGGAGGCTCAAAGCCAACCAAGAAGAGTTCAGGAGACGGATCCGGGTCCCAGTGGCCTCCCCATCGTCCCCAGGCAGAGAAAGAGCCGCTCTGGAGAGGAGGGGAATCGCGGGTACCGAGGGCAAGGTACGGAGGGCTATGTGCTGGGCTCTGTGGAAAAAACGAACTCCTGAACTTCTCCGATTGTGGTGTTACGATCTTCTCTTGTGGGGACGAGCTTTTCATTTCATAGAATCCTAGAGCTGGAAGAGACCTCCAAGGGTCATCCAGTCCCACCCCGCAATTAACAAGGCATTGTTAATGGTCAGCCAGGGATGTCACTAATAAACAACGTATCAGAATTCTAGTCCCGGGAAAGCAAATATTCTTACACATGCGCTGGTCACCCTGAACCTATAAAAAACCCTCCTTCTTTACAATAAAGGGTCCTTCTCTTTGCTCACGGAAGAAGAGCTTTTGACTGCGTTTTCCTGGAGGGGGGAGTCCCTTTGGCCAAAGTTGGGGGCCTTTCCAGGCTGGTCCAGGGCGCACCCACCGTCGCGCAGGCCACTCAGAATAGTTTGTGCAGACCTAATATTTTAGGTCTGACTCCACATTTTTTTAGGGTTCGGGGTTAACCCTAATAGTTCTTCTTCTACCTGACATCCCTTCAGATATTGATGCCGTTGGCCCCCCACATTTACAAGGTTTGGGTTTTATGGATTCGGTTATTTACAAGTTTCTCCAACCCCTGCACCTCCCCTGGCCTCCAAGGCGTCTTTTCTGGGGGAACCTTCCCACTCGGCGGCTTGGATCAGGCTGGACAGCCCTTAAAAACCTTCCTCGGATCCTCTTCCTCCTCCTCCATCAGCCACAGCCCGGTTTTTTTGCACCCGCAAACCCTCTCCCAATGGCCCCTACACCCAAAGAAGGAGATGGCTGAGAGAGGAAGTATGGGGCCACCGTGCTGACCTACCCCCTTTCCTTTCTTCGTTTGGAATCTGGGTGCCCATTAACAAATTAGTCAAATGGCATCTTTGTGTTTCCAGAAGGAGACCCGAGGACGGTTTCCCAAAGATGTCACCAACACTCCGAGGACCGTATCCGCCGAGGAAAGGCTCAGGGTGGAAAAAACAGGCCCCGATTCCTCCTCGAAAACATCCCCATCTCTCAGCGGGGGGCAGAGAGAGAGGCACCCCCAAGAGCGTTTGGATCGTGGCTCCCCCGGCGCCAAAGTGGTTTTGGTGCCCTCGGCGAAAGCATCCAGATCTTCCCAGGGGACTGGCCCCACGGCGGAAAACAGTAGGGTTCAGAAAGACCCGAGAAAGCCGTTCATTTCTTCCCAAGAGCCAAGCGCCGGGGAGAAACCGGTCGAAACGCGAGCCAAGGAGAACGCCGGGCTGGGAACGTCCGCTCGGATGCCGCAGACCCCCAAGTCGATCCTGCTTACGCCGCGGTGTAAGGGCTCCAAAGAGAAAGCAAAGGTGCGTCTCGGCCGTTGTTTGTAATCTGCTTTGCCGAAATTAAGGTGTCGGCAACTAGCGGCCTTTGCGCAGAATGTGCCCGTCTCAATACCAGCCGGCTGCAGAGTATCTCTGCCTCACTTCCCCGAGCCCGGGGTAGTTGGTGAGGCAGCTAAGCTGCCTCACCAACTACCCCAGGCACGGGGAGGTGAGGCAGAGATGCTCTGCAGCCGGCTGGCATCTTGCTTTTGCTGTTCAGACACGCTCACGCAGCTACAAAAGGATCATGTAGAGCAAATCCCAGTCTTTCCTGGCTCGAGCTTTTATCGCCTTGTTTGCTGCAGGCACAACTGCTGCAATCCAATACCAAAAATCTTTTTTTTCCCTTCCAGCCCTCCTTCGTTGTCCAGAGCTGATGCTGCTTAAAAAGCTTCCAGCTTGACAGAGGATGAGGAAGGAAAGCATTGCTGGGGAATCTAAAAAAAATCTTTGTGAAAAGGGACTTTGCTGTCAGAGTCATGTCTGTGCTCGACTGGGTGTGCTTAGATTTCGTATGGTATTTCCATGGCTTGCATACTTTACCCTACTGTAGCCTCCTTGGGGCAGAGCTGACAGCTTTGGTTCAGTGACTTTTTCCCTCTTTTGATTAAAAACAACTAGGATAATGTTTTTTCTTTTGCAGAAGGAGGCCGGGCGTGTGACGTTTATGTCCGACCCCGAGGAATACACGATCCCAGCAGGCAGCTGGTCGGTCCGCCCTTTCCTTGGGTACGACTGGATTGCGGGTAGGACGGCAAGTTGTGAAAGCTCAAGGGAGCCTCTATATGCAGGAGCAGTCTATCTTAGGATGGCTACTGCCTGGGATTCAAGAGGATTCCCTTTGCCATCCTGTTTCTAGGATTGCTGGAGATCCCCCTCGGGCTGATGCTAGAAGTCTAGCTTGGAACAGTTCCTTTTTTTAAGATTCCAGAATCCCCCAGGCAGTGTGGGAGACAGGATATTGGGAATTCCAGTGCAGAAAAGTCCTTAAGTTTGGGTTAGTGCCACGGGGCTGAATGAGAAGTGGGCACAAAATCGGTGCCCGCGGGCCACCCTGGAGCTCGTTGGACCAAAAGTCCGTTTTGATATACAGTAGTCTCTGCTTATCCATGGGAGATACGATATTATTATTATTTGTTACTATGATTATTACCTTTCTTGGTTATCTTGCATTTTTCCTCGGAAGGACTCAAAGCTGCTTATAGTACTTTTGAAAAAGAAAACAGAGTTAAAAAGTCATTACATACAAAAGTTAAAAAATGTGGATTCCTGAAACCACGGCAGAGACAAGCCTCGGTTTTATAACATTTCCTCCCTGCAGGCTCCTCCCCTTCACGGCATTCCCTGAGCTGTGATTGGCTGCCTTCCGCCAGGCTCCTCCCTTCACCCTTTTCACCCTGGCTGGCCATTCCTTTTCCTCTCCTTCCCGTCTTCCAGGGCTGCTTGACATGGACTCTTCCGTGACGGATAAACCGGACCGGTATTTCTCCGAACTTCAGGAGTTCCGGCAGGTGAACCGAGACGCTTGCATCTACAACCGGGACTCGTGGTAAGGCTGGAGGTAGGAGGTGGCGGTGGCGGCAGGTGGCTTCTGTGTCAGCATGCACGTCTGAATCCACCCCGGGTTTCAGTCTGAACTTTAAAGGCCACCCAAAATGGGTTTGGCACCTTGGATAAATGCCTTGAGAGTCAGACAAAAGCTCAGACTGGTGGAAATACGCAGTGATTCAGTAGAGAGAGGGCTCATACGGTTGGGGGGCTTTGGAGGACCCCCCCAAAAAGGTTGAGACTGTGTATAGCCTATGAGCTGCACTGTGTCCACCCTTGGTGTAAAAGTTGCTCAGGAGGACAAGATCTCTTTGGGAGACTCCCAATGTTTTCCCCTTGCCATACTGTTTTTGTTTATCAAAACAGAGACTGCACTTAAATATTTGTTGTTGTTGTGTATAAGGATTTTTTTTAAAATAAATAAAAGAATAATAATCAAATTCACAAGTGCCAAACCATATATTTCCATATGTCAGTTTCTTTCTCTCTCTGTTCCCTTCCTGTACCAGTAAAAGCTGGATTCTGCAATGTACATAAAATTGTTCAAATTGAAAAGAGAAATATAAATTTTTAATATCTCCTCCTTGTTTCTCTGTAGGTCAGAGGATCTGGATGCCTCGGCTCACGACCGTGAATCCGACGTGGACCCGGCTTCCCATCAGTGTACGGTCAGACCCCAGCCCACTTATTCCAACCCCCAGGCGGGCTGTATTCCACCGATCCTGTGGGTAGTCAGAAGTTTATTGGTGTAGTGGAGAGAGGGAGGAGCACGCTTCCTGAAAAATACAGTGAAGAATGTTTTGACTTTGCAAAGTCTGGGCAGATTTATTGCAAAGATTAGCAATCGTGGAGTCTTCCTAACTCTGCTAAGTTGGGGCTTTGGAAAGAATCTTAATTGCGTCCCAAGCGAGCAAAATCCAATTTTCTAGCTGGATTAAGCAGGCGGACGTCCCTGCTTGTTTTGCCCAGCCTGAATGCCACCAATGGGATATATGGAATACAATTTATAACATACTTGTTTTCCAGCACCAAAGAAGACTTAGATGATGCTTAAATTCAGGGTGTCATGTGCGAAAAGCTACATCTGAACTCTCTCAGCAGAATGCTATGGCCGTAGCTTTCTGAGCATATATCAAATTGCTATATCATAAATTTCTTGGCATTTAGCCAAACATGGGACTAGCAGGCATCTCTAGTTAGGGAAATTCTCAAAACTTTCCTAGCTTCCCAAACTGGAACGTAAGCTCCTTAAGGATCCCAGATGTTGCTACCATCAGAATTTACTGTTTGTCTGTCCTTTGGCTGTCCTTTAACCATCTTCTAAGTCAGCAGAGCATGTGCCGATGCGGAGAATGCCAGGGCCAAAGCACTACAAACCCCATATTGCACTTCCAAACTGCCACTGCAGCTCCCATGTTAAAGCAGTTGTACATGTTGTCCACCAGAAAATACAGCAGTACTGTTGGCCCTCCACATTTCTGGGTTTACCATTCACGGATTTGATTATTTGTGGATTGTTTGCCACCATCTCTGCGGCTGCCCTGCACAATTTTTAACGGGGAATCATGAGTCTCGCCTCGCATTTGCGGTCTCTCTGAGAGCCTGGCGAGACCAAGAGAGGCTGGGAGAGACTGCAAACACGAGGCGAGGCTTGTAAGTCCCTGTTAAAAATGGCGAAGGGCAGCAGCGGTGTGCTCCTCCCTATGGATTCAAATATACTGTGTGCTGCACATTTGAACCTGCGGGTCATACTGTACATCTTTGTGTGTTTAATACATTTTGGGGGACCTATAGATCAGTGGTTCTCAACCTGTGGGTCCCCAGATGTTTTTGGACTTCAGCTCCCAGAAGCCCTGAGCATTGACCGTAGTGGCTGGGGCTTCTGGGAGCTGAAGTCCACGAACATCTGGGGACCCACAGGTTGAGAACCACTGCTATAGATACTTCCGATTTTTGTTGGGGGCTCCTGCACCCCTTAATCCCACAAATGTGGCGAACGGGTTGTACATCCAGACCTGGCTGTGCCACATATCCTGAGCTGCCTCTCAGTTTTTCTGTCTTTCTCTCCCTAGGTGTCTTCTGCTACCGGTTAAACAAACGCCTCTTTCCAGAACCCCTGCATCCAGAATCCGCCTGTCCCGTTTGCAAGACCCCCAGAGCCCGGAGACCTCCGGAGACCCTGGTGGAACCCGCCTTCGTCAGGTGAATCTAGAAAGAATTGCGTGTGATTGCAAATGTGCATGAGTTGATGCATGCTCCAATTTGTACCGTTCTTCCTTCTCTTCCTGCCTTGTTTGGAGTCTCCCCGTGCCCACCTCCCTGGAGTTTTGGTTTGGGTCCCTAGTGCCGTCCTTGAAGCAAGGAAGAAAGATTGTGCCACGGTGCCGAAACATACGGGCACCAGGCTGGCAGTTTTAAACCATCTCTCCTCCCGTGGATTTCTCCCAAAGGTTCCCTAGAACAATACATGAAATGTCATAAATCTGGTTGCTTGGAGTGAGCTCTCGACTCGACACAGGTGACCATGTGTCCAAGCTGTTCTTTTATTATTGTTGTTATTGTTGAAAAGTTTATTATTAAAAGAAGAGAAAGAACATAACAGTTTCACATTCGAGCCGAAAAAGGAAGAGAAAAAAGAAGAAACCGAAAGAAAACTTTATTAGTAAATAAACAGCAGTGCATATATAGAAAAAGAACATATTGGAACATGCCAACAGAAAAAGCAGAAAGAAAAAAAAAAATTCATGTAGATATTTGTATAAATATTCGTGAAGCTATTTGTATAGACGTGCTGCTCAGGGTTTCTTTTTCTCTTTGGAGGTTCAGGGAGGCTGTAGGAGATATAATTTCAGCTCACTTGTGAGATTTCCAATGGACTGAGAAGGAAATACTGATTTAACTGTGCAGAGCAAGTCAGTTTTGTTTGCATTAAGAGTTGGCTTTTCTGCTTGCTGATGTTTTTACACACTTTTTAAAAAGGCCTTTTAATTCAGAGGGTTTTTGTCAATCATCTGCTAGGAAAGGAGCATTTTAATGGGCAGGTCGTGTGCTTTTTCCCCCCTCTTAGTGCATTTTAAAAGTTGCTTTTAATTCAATTGTATTTTCACAATATGGCTTATTTTATTATATCCTACTGGGATAGCTTCATGCATTGTTTTCTCTGCTCCTTTTTAATCTTAATTCTGGTCCAGACTGTCTGCGACCCCAGTTGTAGAAGAAGGTGGACTATTGGTGTTTTGTTTTGTTTTTTAAATTTTGTTTTAATATTTAAGCAGAGCTTTGGATATCAAAGTAGGTACTCAGAAGGATTTTTTTAATGCAGCGCGTTACTGTTGTGCCTTTGAAATGATTTTATACTCTTGTAAACTATGGATATTTTAACACGATCTACCATTCAGTTGTTGGTAAACTACGATCCGGTTGGGTTTTCTATTCTCTCTGGCTTTGAATTTTAAGAAACCTTTGTGGGCAATTAATTAATGAATTGGTTAGTTGGTTGATTAAGTTGTTAGTGAATTAGTGAGTTAGTTTTTCTACCGTTGCATTGTGGTCGCCACTCTGGCTTTACCGTCTTCCCGGCTCTTTTGGAACACCTTTGATTTAGGAATCATTTTTTTTGCAGGGTCAGCGTCCCAAGATCAACCCTCCTCCCCGCTTACAAGCACAAAATCCATCGCAGGAAAAGCTACGAGCCAGCAGATGACTTGGCATTGCCTTCGGTGAGTTTTGGGTTCGAAAGATGCCGGCTGTTTAAATTGGGGGGGTGATTGATTCCTGCCTCCCTTACTTATTCCCCCCATTTCCCGGAAACTCTCTCTGTGCCAGGAACTGGTGACGGCAGTGAGTCCGAGAGGCATACAAACTGAGAAAAATTAATAGAAACCACCGACAGAAATGGGCAGAAATCAACCGCTTGTTTCAAAAAGCGCACATTTCTTGCTAGATAACGCAGTGGTGAGATTTATCAATTGCAACCAATAATAACAACAACTGCGAAAATAAAGATTGGGCGTCGCTTATCCGGAAATCCTGAAAACATGCAAAACCCAAAACGTTTTGCCTCCAGCATCTGCCTTTAAGGTGGCGAATTTAGCATTTCTGCTCATTTGTCTTTTAGATTCTCAGTCTCTTTCCAGCCTCTCATCTTATACTCAACTCAAGTCGCGAACGAAGGAGATGCAAGGCTGGAGGGAGCTGTGAGGATCTCTAAAATGGCAAGAACTCGAGCGTAGGGCTGTTTGCAATTTTTCCACTTTTGCGAGGGTCCTGCTTCCCTAACCCTAGTGAATGGGGAAGGCCAACTGTACGAGCAAAACTACTCCAAACCACAGTTCCTGCCGAAGGTATGCAGTCTAAAATATATGTGTATGCACACCAACACAAGGAGAAGGAAGGAATCAACGAGGCTATACGATTGTAAAACCAATTATTCAGATAAAAATTTTAAAAGTGGTGTAAAATGAACTTGCAAGTATGTGTAATCAAAATATACAGGATTATAAAACAGTACTAATGTAAAATTCAAAGAAAATTGGAAAACAAAAAGGGTGCTTAACTGAGATTTTAGAACAACAAAGGAAGAAGTTGTGTGCAAATGTTCAGGGAGGCAAGAAGATGGAACAGACATCTGAAAATAGTTTTTTAAAAATACCTTTAAAACATAACACAACCGGGACACAAAATCCTGTTAAAAGCTCCGTTGTCTTCCATCGGGCAGCACTGTCTGGCCGGGTGGGAGAACCCGATCCGAGGCTTCAGTCCCACGCTGAGCAGCCTGGACCTCCGCTCCTCCTTGAACGCCAAGCCTCCCGGATGCTCCAAACAGGTAAGGATGCGGAAGAGGTGTTTGAAAAATAACCGCTGGGAATCTTAATTTCTATGCTGTTGGGTGCAAGCTGGTCTTGTGCCTTGTTGGCAAATGTAGCAAGGTTCACCCTCCAAAAATGGATGGGAGGTAGAGTCTGAGGGATAGCACAATGCAGAGGTTAACTCCCCAAACGAAAGGCCAGCAGTGAGACAGCAGTGTGATGCGGCAGCCGAGAAAGCCAACGCGATTCTTGGTTGCAACAACAGGAGTATGGGAGGTAATGGTACCCCTCTATTCTGCATTGGTTAGACCCCATCTGGAGTACTGTTTCCAGTTCTGGGCACCTCAATTCAAGAAGGATATGGACAAGCTGGAGCGTGTCCAGAGGAGGGCGACCAAAATAGTGGAGGGTCTGGAAGCCATGAAGCCCTCTGAGGAATGGCAGAGGCAGCTGGGGACGTTTAGTCTGCAGAAGAGAAGGTTAAGAGGAGACATGATAGCCATGTTTAAATATTGGAAGCGATGCCATGTAGAGGAAGGAGAGGGCTTGTTTTCTGCTGCTCCAGAGACCAGGATGAGGAGCAATGGATTCAAGCTGCAGGAAAGGAGATTCCACCTGAACCTCAGGAAGAACTTCCTGGCGGTCGGAGCTGTCCGGCCGTGGAAGATGCTGCCTCCATGGAGTGTGGTGGAGTCTCCTCCTTCTTTGGAGGTTTTCCAACAGAGGCTGGATGGCCATCGGTCGAAGGGAGGGCTTGGGTTGTGTCTTCCCGCATGGCAGAAGGGGGATGAACTGGGTGGCCCTTGGGGTCTCCTCCAATTTTAGGATTGCAAGGGGTGTGAATATTTTAATAAATTGATATGGTAAATAACCTCACTTAGCCGTGTTCACCAGCTTGCTGTGCCCACTTTTGTGACTGCTGTCTCTTATTCGGGCTCCAGAATTCTCGTGTATTGGGAGGAACCAGGACGGACGAACTGCTGGACCTTTCCCGCGTGGCGGAATTCGAACTCAGCAACATCGCTCGGCACCGGAACCGCCATCGGCCCCTATCTTGCAAAACAACTTCCAATTAAAAAAATACGTTTGCCTCCCCCGTCCCCGGCTTTTCCCTTGCACTTTAATCATTGGTTAGGAGCTGACAGAAATTGGTTACAGGTCATCGAGGCCACCAGAAACTCACTGAAATCACTCCCTCATGCCAGTTGCGTTGAGCCGTTTGGGAAATTATGGGGTACATTTCTTCTTTTTTTTAATCATTACGTTTTACTTTTTCAAAGAAAAATTTGGGCCACCCTTCCAGAGGTGACTCGTGAACAGTTCAAAGATAAATGCACTGGTTGTTTTTTTTAAATCCTCATTAAAACATTTTTTTTAAAAAAAAACGCTGATTTTTTTTTCCCAGGGTAAAATCTGTTTCTATCTTTTAAAAAATCTCTCTCTTAAAAAAAATAAATGACTATGCATTTGGAACAACAGAGCAATACCAAAGCTGCTCGGAGTATCGGTGAATGTGGGGAAGTAAATTAAGAAATTTGTAGCAATAAAAAAAAAAAAATGGGGCCATGGTGGGAAGTCTTCGCTTCCAGAAATTTTTGCCCTGGGGGTGCGGTCACTTCTGAACATAAGAGCCAGTTTGTTCATAACAATAAGCCTGATTATGATTTGTTGGATTCTGGCTTGTTCTCGGATCTGAACCTGTGTCCATAAGCAAACCATTTTTTTAAAACTAGCTGTGATAGCAAGCCATGATCTCTTGTTATCTTATAAATTCCGGCTTTTTAAAATGCTGGGTGAGTATTGTAGCTTGTTGCTGGCTTGTTTCCCAAAACAGACGTGCAGGGTGGGACCAGTAATTGGGCGAAACGAATGATGGTTTCTTTACTTAAATTTGCGACTAGCAGAAACCACGGTTTAGTGTGTTGTGTGAATCTGGCGGAGTCTGGAATTAGATGTTTCCAACCCAGGAAAATGAGATATGTATGTCTCCTAACCGGGCAGAAACTTAACTAAACTACAGTGTCCCACCTTGGCGTGGGAATCTTCCAAAGGATGCTACAGGTGCTTTCCGGCTTCTCATTGGCTCCTTCCTTGTTGCTATGGCAGCCGGTACGCAACCTCCGTTCCCAGCGGTCCATCCATGGACCTTTTAGCCAAGCGTCTGAGATACGTAGGCCTTGCGCCTTCTCTGCCTTGCTTTGGAAGCCGGAGGGTACTGTGGCTACTGAGTTACGAGCTGTGGCTACTCGGATACGTCGGCGGTGCCAGCGTACGGCCGGATGCTGGTAAAACGGAGAGGTCGTGTGCCAGGGCCAGGGGCCCTTTTGCCACCTCCAACCCCCTAGGAAGCAGAACAAGCCCCCAAGAGTCAATTAGAGTCCATCTGGGGACAAAAAAACTTTTTTTCCCCTATAATTTTTTTGTCTTTTTTGGGAGCTTCCAGGGGAGTGGACGGCTACGCAGACCCCCCAAAGATGCCTTCATGCACCCCAGGGCCCCTTAACGTTTCCTGTTTTTGTGGCGCCTATTCTCTGCAACATGAAGTGGGCTCTCCAATGGTGGTAATTTAGTGAGCCATCTCTTTTGTGAAGAGTTGGAGCAAGCTTGCTTTCTGCTGCTCTGGAGCAAAGCCCATGGAGTCAAATACTAAGAAAATAAAAATTTCCACCTAAACATTGGGAAGAAGTTGCCTCTTAAGAGCTATCCAAGAAGGGGTTATGCTGCCCTGGGATGTGACGAAGTCTCCTTCTTAGGAGATCTTTCACCCTAGGTTGGGTGGCCATCTTCCAGGAGTGCTGTAGTTGGACTAGATCTCCCTTAGGGTTGGACTAGATGTCCCTTAGGGTGTCTTCCAACTCCAGATTCTCGGAATCTATGATAGTATAAGAGCCTCTGGTCGTGCTATTAAGCAGGATTTGTAATTAGTTATATGCCATTAAAATGAACAACCCAAATGTAGCCTGTTTGGAAAATACATACCTTTTTAAGACAGGGCTCTCGCCCTGAGATTTTTCCCCCAAGACCCGGAGAAGAAGGTGAAAAGTCTGAGATGGATAGGCCCTGAAATCTGGGAAGCCTCAACTGGACAGAAAGAGAGAGAAAAACAAACGGAGAAATCAAGGCATGGCTCATGCAAACGATGGTTGAAGCAACAAACCATGGCTTATTGTGACCCGCAAATGTGCCCTGGACACAGAGGGAACGACATATGGAGAATTCAAGTCATAGTTTGTTCGTGCAAACTTGAAGCAACAAACCATGGCTTATTGTGAACCGCAAATGTGTCCTGGGCACTGAGAGAACAACAAAGGGAGAAATCAAGTCATGGTTTGTTCATGCAAACGATGGTTGAAGCAACAAACCATGGCTTATCGTGACCTGCAAATGCACCCTTCGTCTTTCTCTTGCCATCCACAGGGGAATTGCAAATCCACTGGAAGAGCTGGCAGCCGTGGGTGTGCATGTGCGATTTGCACAAGCAGGCCCGGATTCGGCACTTCGTGGTGCGGGAGGCCAACATCACGTTCAACCTGAAGGTCTCTGAGTTCTGGCAGGAGAAGGCTTGCTCTCTGCACGACTGTGCGATGTGCCTGCCGGATCAGTGTCCGGGCAGTGCCGAGAGAGTGCGGTCCAGCTTCGCCCAGCAGTTCAAGAGCCTATCGTCCCTCAAACCCCACGAAGTCGAGATCCCTCTGCCCCCGGAGACGGAGCTCCCGTCCTTTGACAACCTGCCCTCCGTGGACGACATCGGTGGTGAATAGCAGAGGCAAACATCCGGATGTTTTTATTCCCTTTCATGGTTGTACAACAGACCCAACACCCACGTGGTGTGGGTGAGGATGATGGGTGTTGTAGTTGGGCACATCCAAAAGACGATCCGAGTTGCAGGAGTCCGATGTGAGCTTTGCCACGTCCTACGTAACACATCCGAGCAGAGAACGCGGGCAGAGGTCTACGGGGATAATGCAGCCAAAAACCATTTCCACCGATTCCACTTGCCACGGTCGTCCAAGATGGAAGATGAAGGTCTTTTCTTCCCTGCCGCTACAGCAAGACCATCAATAAACGTTAAATCCAGAATGAAATAAAGTTGTTTATTTCTTGGCTGAGTATCTAGCCTGACTTACCTTCCAAGGAAAATCCTGAAATGGAAGTTTCACGATTTGGAAACGGTTTTTCCAAATGGTTGGTGGGAGTCTTACATTGTACTGCACTTTGCTGCAGAGAGCTAGCGTGGGGCAGTGGTTAGACCCTGGAGACCGGAGTTCGAATTCCTGCTCGGCCATAGGAACCCACCGGGTGACCTTTGGCGTGTCACACACTCTCAGCCCCAGAAAACCCCGTGATAGTGTCACCTTAGGGTTACCATGTCAGAAACGACTTGATGGCACACAGCAATAACTTGGCCGTAGATGCTTCCCGGTAATGGAACGCGCTGCTTCAAAAGCTGGTCAAATCTCCATCTTTGCAGATTTTTAAATGGAGATTCGGTGGCCGTCTTTCCGGAGCGCTTTAATTGTGGATGCATTAGCATAGGGTCATTTGATGGTGGTGGTGGAAGATCCACTGTTATCCTCTTTCTGGAATGTTTGCAATTGGTGCTGTTTAAACAGGATAGTTTATTCATTTTTTTAAAAAGAAATAGGATTAAATTTCCTTAATTATACTAGGTGGAAAGAGGTAGGACTGTAAAAGGCAGGAAAAAAAACACTGGATACTGGAAAATACTGGAAGGGGGTATATAAAAATTAAATTCCAAGCTTAAAATCTCCAGAAGGAAGTGAAAACCAACAAGATATTTAATGATAATGGATAAATCAAATGGGTGAAATGAATGGCGGACGAGGTTAAATTTTTATATGGAATTTTTCTTTTTGGATGCAATTTGTACCTCTCTACTAACTTTTTGCTGATACTCCTAATTTGTATTTTAAATATTTGTATATTAAGTGTTTTAGTGTATTTTAATTATGGTTTTTGAGTTCTATCTATGCTGTACCCTATCTCGAGCCCTGCAGAGAGGCAGGTAACAAATAAAAACTATTTATTAGTATTGGTATTAGTATTATTATTATTTATAAGGAATGCACATGTGACTTAATTAGTGTTCAAGATATGCATTATGCATAGAAATGTATTACGACAATCTTGAGATTCTTCTCTTTTTTTTGTATGACTTTTCTCAATAAAAATAATTTTTAAAAAAGCGTACTGTGATGTTTCAAAGCAATCTTTTCCTTTCTTTCTTTCTTTCTTTCTTTCTTTCTTTCTTTTAATCTGTGCTTTTTAACCTGTGTTGGGATTTTCCAAGGAAAATCTTGAAATGGAAGTTTCAAGGTTTGGAAAGGGAAGTTTATTGGTTTATTGGTAGAAAGGCAGGCTATGGAATTATATTTCACGCTCTTGAAATGCTGTTGTGTGCCTTCAAGTTGTTTATGACTTACGGTGGCCCTAAGACGAACCCACCGCAGGCTTTTCCTGGCAAGGTTTGTTCAGAGGGGTTTTGCCTTTGCCGTTCTCCGAGGCTGAGAGAGTGTGACTTGCCCCAAGGTCACCTGGTGGGTTTCCATGGCTGAGCGGAGAATCGAACTCAGGTCTCCAGGGTTGCAGGCTCGAACCCCATAAGCCGGTACTGAGTCCATATGGGCAAAGCTGGACTTGGGAGGGGGCTTTCCTGAGACTCGAAAGAGAGAGATTTATCAGAAATCACCCATGAAAAGAAGCAGAAATCTAAGATTTTTAACATCAGTTCGGTGAAATGGCTCCCCGATGCCCTTCTCAGAGATCTGTTCTCAAGATCTTTTTACTCTCACAGGGTTAAATGAGTTTGTTCTGAGAAAATGAGAAAAAAACAATACACCACAGTGGCATTTCTGGTTATCAAGATAAGCCATAGACCAGTCATAATGGTGGGCGACAGACTTTCAGATGTTCCAAATCATCAATTCTGGCAAGTCTAGCCTTCTACCTCCCTTTTCAACTGCATCTTCCATCAGCGCTGGCGAATACGCTAAAACGGTGAGGGACACTGGGAGTTGTAGTCTCCAGCCATCCTTTCCATGCTGATGCTGCTTGAAAAAATTCCAGCTGGACAGAGGATGAAGAGAAAACCGGTCCTATGCTTTACTAACTGAGTTATGTTTGCAAACAAATAAGTAATTTATTTTTTTTTAAATGAAGGAGGCAGCTTGAGGTGGTGGGCAGAACCCGAAGCCACGCTCACGGTTGACGGGACCGCAAAAAAAGATCACCAAACCAGCTGGAAGATGAATCACCCACAAGTTGGAGCCGGCTCTTTATGATTTTTTAAGAAAAAGACCTGGTCTATGAACTCACTGTGGCTTCCTTAGAAGGGTGTCTTCAAAGAAGAAACGAGAGCCCCTCCTTTCTGCAGAATCCTTCTAGGTGATTTTGCTCTGAGGTTTCGTTTCCCCCCGCTGTCGGGTTTCCGAACATGGCCAAGTTTATTAATTTATTTTTATTGCACACCCAGATTTTCCTATCAGCCCAAAAACAGTCCCTGAAGTTAGAAGTGGAGAACATGGGCTGGTCACCCCTGTCTGTGGTGGGACTACAAACCCCATCAGCCCCCAACTGGCAGTGTTGGGGCTGATGGGAGCTGTAGTCCAGACACCAATGTTGTTTTGTAATGCACGTGTTGCCTTGTTATGGCTTGTTAGTTATGGTGGTGTCCCGCCTTACTTCTGATGTGTTCGAGGTGTCTTTGTGAGCCCCTCCCCTCTGCTTTTATCCTCACAACAACCCTGTGAGGCAGGCCAGGCTGAGAGAGTGTGACCTAAGACCCAGGTTTCCTGGCTTGGTGGAACTGGAATTAAGGCCAGAAAATGATTATTTGGGCCGTTCACTCCAGTTTCTGACAGTGGACAGTCAAATGATGCTGCAAGCAAAGATATTAGGCGCAATGGTTTTCCAAATTTCTCCTTGTTTACTCTGAGGTAGACTGCGCTTGGACATTCAGCCAAAGATCATGAGACAACTGTCCTATCCTATGAGCTCATAAATGAAATTACAGTATACTGAGAGAGCCCTTTATCCATCTGGCTCCATCGGGTGGCTCTTGGACTGAATCTGCTGTGGTTTGTAGTCCGAACTTTAAAGGACCAAACTGCTTTTGGGAGGAATAGCTCAAGGTGGGTATCTCCTTTGAAGCCATCTTGGACCCTGGATGCAAGGAAAAACGTAGGACGAAAATGTTTAAAAATAAATACAATTAAAGTCTAGACTAAATCCCGGACTGGATTGTTGCCCCACTGACATGACATCCACCAGACACACGCTGACCGGCAAAGGGGTTCCAGCTGATTCAGGGGAGGAGAGCTATAGCCCTTCCCTTTAACGGAAAGGAAAATTCTAGTCCTCGTGCTTCTAAATGAAGGATGGATCGTCCGGCTATTTTATTAGCATCTAGTCCAGATTTCACATGGAAGACTCTTTACCTGCCGGGGGACTGGATTTGGGGCATTTCTGCATTGCAGAGCAATTTCCTTTGAGCAACAGGCCGTTCCCATACGAGCCGGTGGGGCGGCAATCCACTCCGGTTTTTATTCGGTACTGATCCTCCCCCTCCAATAGGTCTGGTGCCTTTGGAGGCCTCCTTTAAAGTTCGGACTGAAGCTGGGAGCGCCTTGACCACTCCTGCCTCCATCCCCCAGATTCATGGAGGAGCCGCCAGCTGCGAAAACACGAAACCAGAAGCGATGGGAAGATACGGCCGCAACCCCACTGCCCTTCCTTTGAAATGGGGAAGACTGGTAGAAGAACTCGAGAAGGAGATGCGGAGTGTGATAACTGCAGTTTTGTGGGCGTGTGCACGCTCTCGAAATATGCTTTCTGTTTCAGCTGGCCCCAAATTGGCCACGAAATGAATATATTTGAATCTCCCGACACCATCAAAGGGGAAGAGAATTTCTCAATGACTTCTTGTTTTTGTACCTCTTCAAGTCATTTCTGACTTATGGAGACGGCACGGTGAGCGTATCACGGGGTTTTCTCGGCAAGAGTTGTTCCCGGGGGGGGGGTGTCTTTGAGGCCGAGAGGGTGTGACTTGCCCCAGGTCACCCTGCCAGGTTTCCACGGCCAAGCAGGAATTGAACCCTGGTCTCTAGAGTCATAATCCACCGCCCAAATTACAACATCATGCTGAATAATATCTCTTTGTTTAGACGGCTCATTCTGAGACTTGCCTGATCTTTCGATATGATTAAAAACATCACGCAATGCAAAACCAGATTAGCCTGGGAGCCCAATGAAGAGGGCTTGGAAAGTTACTTTTTAAAAGGAATTTGTTTTTGTTTTTTTGTTTTTTAACCAAGCCATTCCATGCCATTCTCCAATGATTATGAACCAAGTTGTGTCCAGTTAGGAAAGAACTGTTCATTGCAGTCGCAAAGAAACAATTTGTTGGCTGTATTTGGAAAGTAACTTGTGTGCCTTGCAGCTTTTTCATTGCTTTCCTTTGTGTTAGAAAAAGAAAAAAGCAAAATAAACCATTTTAGGATTAACAGAGGAGTGGCATGAAGCCTGGAAAAATGTCCTTAGAAAGCAATTTAACAAAGAAACTAAAATTATTCTATGATTGTAATTGCTAAGTTGCCAGTTAAGTAACCTACAGAATCGTAGAGCCGGAAGAGACCCCAGGGGCCATCCAGTTCAGCCAAGACATCATCAAAGCTTTCCCTTTGAAAAATGGCCATCCAGCCTCTGCTTAAAAACCTCCAAAAAAGGAGACTTCACACTTAGAGGCAGCGTATTCCACTGTTGAACGGCTTTTATAATCAGGAAGTTCCCCCTAATGTTTAGATGCAACCTCTTTTCCTGTAGTTTGAATCCATCGCTCCATGTCCTAGTCTCCGGAGTGTCAGAAAACAGGCTTGCGCCATCCGACTTTTCCTGCAGTTTGAAACCATTGCTCCGCGTCCTAGTCTCCGGAGCAACAGAAAATGAGCTTGCTCCGTCCTCCATTTGACATCAAATATTTAAACATGGTTCCTTTTAACCTTCTCTTCTCCAGGCTAAGCATCCCCAGCTCCCTAAGCCGCTCCTCACAGGGCTTCATGGTTTCCAGGCCTCTTAAAATTTTGGTCACTCTCCTCTGGACACTTTCCACCTTATCAATAGTTTTCTTGAATTGTGGTGCCCACAAATGGACACAGGATTATTCCAGGTGGGGTCTGACTAATTCAATTCAACGATTCTCACCCACTGAGTTATATTTGATGTGCAACTTTGTTAACGCGCTTGTTGTCAAAAAGCCAATTTTATGTCTGAAAGTGTGTTAGGAGGAACATAATCGGCTCATGGTGTGCAATTATATATTAGAAAGCTACTTATTTACATACAGGGTCGTATGCAAAACCCAATTAGTATGTAAATGCGTTGTTATCTAACGCATTAATTCTGAGCTCTAAGAAGAATGCCATTTGGAGGTTTTTCTCCAGAATGAAAAACACCTTTTACTTTTCAAAATTTCCCCTCTTTGATATCATTTTGGTTATCTTAAAAAAAGATAATTCTGCTAACATTTGCAACACCTCTGAGATTTCAGAGAGTCCTGAACTTTCAAGCACGCTTTCGGAAATTACAGACTCTTCAGAGATCTCAAAAAGCACTTTTGTGCATTTTTGGCATTCCAAAATCTGCCCATAGCTAAAGCGTTATTCATTATTCACCTTCAGGCAGGATAATCAGACGGGTCAAATGGGGTACCAGAGGAAGAAATAACATGGAAGGAACAGAGATTGGCTCCCAAAATGTTAAAGTTTTAATTCAAAAATTAACAAATGTCTCCGTGAAATGAGACAAACAGGTCGGGTAGACCTTGCCGGATTAAACAAGCAAACAAATGTACTTCCTAGAGACCGTTTGGAGAGCAAAAATGGACAGGTCTTTTCCCTGGAACGCAGCAAAAGTCACAATTTTTAAAAGTCAAACTTGAACAAACATAATCTTTTACTCAGCCCGGGCCAAAAGGAAGATGGATGTCCGGGGAAGATTTCCGCAAATCACACATGCCGGGGCGAAGGAAGGCATAAGATGACGAATTGCCGTACCAAGTTACATTGCTTTTCAAAAATTATATTTATTATAAACGGCGAAATAACAAATCCAATATATCAAGGAGCAAAATAGATAAAATGTCCTGAATTGCATTTGCAAATTATTCTTATGATCTGCACATTATAAATGGAGTCAGTGTTCTCCCGCTGAATGACCATAATTGTATTTCTCTCTCTTATATGTGGATAGATAAACGTATAATTTCAGCCTTATTTGGAATAACATCCCCACTTACGAGTCTGTTTTGTAAATAGCTGTTAATAGCAAAAGCAGGCTCGTAACTCAAATGGGAGAAAACTCTCCAGAAATCTGCCTAACCAATTCCGTTATACTCTTCTATGCTACTCTAAGGCCCATCATCCTCGGGCTTCTCAGCTTCTTTCAAAATGCATCCATGGATGAGGTTTTTTTTCTCCTTTTCACTAGTCTCCATTTGTTTTTTCCTATTTTGGTGGCCAAACTTTGATCGCTCTGCTTTTTCAACATGCTGGTGAGGCAGGTTTGGCTGGCTCCCCCTTTCCTCTCTGTTTGGCACTTTGCGCATGCTCTGCAAGGGATGCTGCAGGCAGCTGCTGTTTGCCTTGCTTGTGCTCGGCCGGCCCACACGGCTATGGTCAGATCCATTAGAAAAGAAGCCCATTTTCTCCCCCGTTCAAGCTTTTGTTGCACTGAGACGCAGCTGGAAATCTGTCTTTCTCCAACCTTCCTCCACCATTCTCCTAATGCTGCTAAAAAACTCTGAGTTGGACAGAAGACGAGGAGGAAACCAGGCGAGCATTTGAGAGCTTTGCAAAAAGGATCTCCTTTGTCAGATGCTTTCCTAACCGATGGATGCCTGTATTATATATTTGCAATGTTCAAGAAATCTCATATGGCAAAAGCTTTACACTTACCCCTCCGTATTTGCAAGGGTTGGGGGCACAGGACCCCTGGGGAAGTGGAAAAGCCCTAAATATCTCTGGCCCCCAACCCAAAAAACCATATTGAACACACACACACACACACACACACACCCCATGGATTCAACCCACCGTAGGTTTCAGCCCACCATAGGTCATTTTTTGTGTGTATATTAAATATAGTTTTAGGGGGCTGCCTAGAGATATTTGGGGTTCTGACTCCGCAAGGGGGAGCACATTGGTTGCCCGGTTCTGCCTTTGAGGCGGTGGGTTTTTAATAGGGGCTTGCAAGCCTCCCCTCTCGAGCAAGTCTCATAAAATCCTCACGTTCTCTGCAGTAAGAAAGCAAGAGGAAAAGAGCAAACCCTACATAGGGAGAAAGGTACGTCATCTCATTATGTATACGCAAATATTCCAAAATCCAAAACACCTCCGGTCTCAACGTGCAATATTTTCAATTGTGTGCGCCACACCTTTCGGAGGAATGCTGGCAGCGGACGTTTGGGTCTTCCTGGGTGCCTTTAAGTCGTTTCTGACCCGTGGCAACCCTCCCGTGGGACTTTTTGAGGCCGAGAGGGTGTGACACCACCAAGGTCTCCCATGGCCAAGCGGGGAATCGAAGCCTGGTCTCCAGGGTTGCAGCGTTAGGTTCAGACTACTACTCCAGGCTGCCCCTTTTACACATGTCAAAACTCCGAGTCATAGCAGAGCATTGCCTTTTTAAGAAACGGTGTTTCTTATAGCAAAGAAATCCACACCCCGATTCTTTCGTTTCTAGAGCTGTGTAACCGGGTATTTTTCTTGGCGCCCCAGGCTGGCAAGCAGTCAGCGGAGAGTGGGAGCCTGGCTAGAAGCTGACCTTGCCGCCGTCTTTTTGAAAAGTACCTTAATCTGTGGGGAGATTTGCAGGTGACAAATTTTGCAGGGTGGGGAGATCACCGGAGGTGGGGGACTACAAGTCCCATTGTCCCCAGCCATGGCTGGGGAGGATGTAGTCGCAGCGGGTGCCGGCAAGTAATGCTGAGTTTCTTTTTGAAGGTACAGGAGACAGGAATTTTTAAAAAGTGTGTGCATGTGTAGTGCAGTGGTTAGAGCCAGGAGAGGAATTCTGCCCCAGGACTGCACCTCCCAGCATCCCTGGCCAGTATAACCAATGCCAAGGAATGATGGGAGTCACCATCCAACAATTTCTGGAGAGCCCCATGATTCTAATCAATGGCTTAGAAACTTTTGATTGGGAGGCCTGGGAAATCTGGTTTTTCTAGTCCTTACTGAGCCATGGTGGTATTTGGACCAGCTTCAGCCTGGCCTACCTCGCAGGGGTGGTGCGAGGATGAAGTGGGAGGGAAACTCAAGCCATAGAGGCTGCCTTGGAGACCTTTGGAAGAAATTTAATATAAATTTCCCAGTCTATTTATCTATCTATAATCTCTATTACTCATAGACAGATTACAGATAGATAGATAGATAATGAAATTTATATTATTTATTAATTTATATTTAATGTGTCCATACTTCCATATATTGATGTATGATATGTGTCTGTCTACCTAATCTATCTATCTATAATCTATCTATCCTCTCTTTTTTTCTGTTTTATTACTTGTTGACACATGAGAGATAGATAGATAGATAAATTTATATTATTTATAAATTTGTATTTATCTTATATCTGTCCATAATCCCGTAGATCAATATATGATATGTGTTTCGTCTACCCAACCTATTCATCTATCCGTAGTCTATCTATCCTCTCTCTTTTCTGTTTTATGACTTCTTGACAGGTTATAGACGATAGATTAGGTAGATAGACACAAATCATATATTGATATGTGGAAGTATGGACAGACAGGTGGATGGATAGACAGATAGATATGGTCTCCCTAACAGCCCCAAGAGACACGATTATACCCATTTCACAGATAGAAAGACAGACAGATAGATAGACAGACAGACATAGACCCTGGCACGCTAGAAGCCCCAAAAGACCTGGTTATACCCATTTCACAGGTGGACAGGCAGATGGATGGATGGACAGACAGACAGACAGACAGAGATCGATCTGGTCACCCTGATGGCCCCAAGAGGCCTGATTATACCCATTTCACAGAAGACAAACTGAGGCGGGGACCGGGAAACAGGCAGAACAGAAGCGGTTTTGGGGCGGGGGGCGTGCTGCTGTCGGTAACGCGCGCAGAGGAGCTGGTTCTGCGAAGGATAGGGCGACCACGTTTCCAGGCAGAGGGCGACCGCAGGTTTAAGCTGAAACTACAGATTTTATGAACCGGGGCATTTTTTGCGGCGGGTTGGCGGTGTGTGTGCGCGCGCGCAGAGGGCGCGCGTGTTTTCCTCGGGCACTGCTGGCCCCTCGGGGCGGAGCACTAAGCTTTGGTCCTGCCCCAAGGGGCCGGGTCTTCCAGGACCCCATCTCTCTCTCTCTTTCTCTCTCTTTCGTTGCAGAGGGTGTGCTCCCTCGTGGCTTGCTCGCCGGTGGTTCTTCCCTTACTCTGCCGGAGACCTGGAGGGAAGGGGCGCTATGGGGGTCTGGAAGGTCTCTGCCCCGCTGCCCTTCCTCGCCCTGGTGGGCTTCCTCCAGCGGATCGCCGCCGCTCCGTCTTCTCCGCAGGTAAGGCTCTCCCCATTCCATGCGCTTTTTGCGCACCGGATTTTGAAGCGCGTCGTGCTCTCTTTGCGCACCGGTGTACGCGGGTCACTTCGGGGTCATTTAGACTGACCCGCTGGCAACACTTCAAGGGAGCATATTTCTAAATGCTCCACTACAGGGGGTCAGTCCAAATTGCCCCTTTTTCTAAAGAAAAAGGGCAAGCAAAGGGACCCAGGGACACACAGCCAAAGGAAGAGGGATTCTAGGTGGGAACGGTTTTCCGCCTCTCCTTCTTTGAAATTCGGAGACTTGAAATAAAATTTCATTCTGGAGGTGAGAGAGTTCTGTTTTTGGGGAGTGGGCTTTGGCTACACCCCTGGGCCCGATCCACTAGGTAGGAGAAATGCCTGGAAGGCTGGCTGGGAGATGGAGGAGAGGGGATAGGTAATCCTGAGGAAACTCATAGATGGAGAGTTTTAGGGATCCCTAAGGGGCCATCTTGACCACCCCCCTGGCATCCAAATTTGTTGTAGAAACTGGTTTAAAGAGGAGAAGAGAAGAAGGTTGATCTTGCCAAAGTTTCCTGGTCTGTGATTTCTGCCTTGGAGAACTCCAGAACAATTAAGTTCAGAGTATAGCAACATTGCAGCTTTCCAAAAAAGTAACTTCTCCAAGCTCAGGGGGAGGCTGATGTCCTGCTTGACGGGGTGCGAGACAGGTGCCAGCAATCGGTTTGATATGACTTTTTTCCCAGCACAGAGCCGTGACTCATTGCACGGTTGGGTCAAAGATGGCATTTAAAATCCCCTTTGTATAAACTGAAATTAGTTTTGCTCTCCTCAAGAGCTGCACTGACAAGACGGGGAACAAGTGGCAGGGAGTTCCCAAGGGCACTCGGGACTTTCTCTTCTTGGGGTCTTTTTTCAGATGCTGAGTTGCCAACTTTTAAGGGGTGTTGCTGTTCCACCCCATCTTGTGGCGGCAGCATCCTTGACCCATCTTGTGGCGGCAGCATCCTTGACGGACGGCTAATCACCTGCTGCTTAAACAAGCCCACTAATGGAAAGCCCATTGCTGTTCCAGGGCAACTTGGTCCAGATCCACACAACCCTCAACATTAAGAATTTTTCTCCTATTATGTTTAGCCAAAATCTGCTGCTCTTTGTTGTTTTACCACCCCTGGATTCTAGTCCAGTGAGCAAATTTATAGATTCACCTTTATAACAAACCTGTGTTGGCTGGTGGCATCCATGTCACACTGTGTGTGTGTGTGTGTCCACTCTGGGTTTTAGTCCGAACTTGAACAGAGCCCTCCACTGTGCTGAGCCCTAAATATATTCAGCACCTTGAAAAATGCTTAAAGTTTGGACTAACATCCATGGTGGAGCCGCTGCTCCACAGATGTGCCCAGACTTTGGGGGACATTTGGTTACTTCCAGAGGTGTATCTCCAGGGTGCCACTTTTCTCCCTGTTTTGCTGCCAACATACTCAATAAGGGATTTAAAATCATTAAATCATTAAAATGTTCCGCTCCACAAAAGACCCTTAATTAAAGGCAAACAAATTTTATGGGCTGGAGAGAAACCAGCTGCTGTTCGCCTCGCCTGTTGCAGGTGAGCATCCGCAGCTACAGCAGGATTGGCTAGACCAGAATCCCCATTCTTTCCCAGCTCAAGTCTTGCTCATTGCTTGGTTGACCGCAGGCCCACAGTTGTAACCTGATGCTGGAAGTCTGTGTTTCTCCAGCTCTCCGTCACCATATTTTCCAGTGCTGATGCTGCTTTAAAAAAACGCCTTTTGGCTGGATGGAGGATGAGGAGGAAAAGAGGGGCTGGGCAGATGAAAAAAGGGGTTTATTTAGCAGAGCCTTTGTTAATTGTTACATACCAATGTTTAGAAACAGAGTTTAGACGTGCCGAGAAAAAGGGGCAGGAATGGAAACGCAGCAAAGAGGCCTGTCTCTGTCTCTGAGCGGCTAGGAATTTGGAGAATGAAGAGGAATTCCACGAAGGCAGCAGGATTATTGTTTAAAGGCCCAGCACTCTTATTTTTCCACCCCTCTTGTAGCGACTCTCCTGTTTGATTCTCTTGCGTTCCTTAAGCTTCTTTTATCCGAGCTGAACACGCCTGGTTTTCTCCCAGCCGTTCCTTGCAGCACTGTGGGAAAAAGCCAACTCGGACTAAAAATCTGTAATGCAAAGCAGGGGGAATTAATGTTTCCCTTATCTAACATATGCAGATGGACTGTGACTTTGTTTCTACTTTGTTCATATTCTAAGCTTTTGCAATTAATTTTGCAGAAGGAATTGGCCGTTCCAAGCTTGCAAGGTCTGTATTACCAGCCTCGCCGTCTACGTTTTATAGAATCGTAGGATCTTAAAGTTGGAGGGGTGCTCCATTCCAGTGCATATGTCCAGAAATTCTTCCCCGTGGAATCTCTTTTCTTGTCCTTTGCGTGCTTAGAAAATGTCCGCTAAGTTGGCAACCCTAGAAGTGAGGTTGAACCTTAAATTTGAATTTACTTCCCTTGGGCCTATGTTCTGGTTTTGGCCCCTACGAAGCAGGGGAATGAGAGAAAGTAATAGAAAAGCAACAAGCAATGGAAGAATTAACTCCACCCTGCCAACAAGTTGCTTTTCCAAAAGCCATTAACAGGTAACAGGAGTGAATTACTTTTAAAGATTTTTGATAGGGTCAACTGATTAATCCATAAATTTATACTACTATTTTTAAAGAGTAACTTTCCAAACTCTGCAGCTGATACTGGGCTCCTATTGGTTAGTTACATCTAAGTAACCCCCTGTTGACTCAATGGGTTTACTCTACTTCATGCTAATAATAGGATTCAGACCATAAATTGAGCTGAGTCTTATTTATTCCTCATTCAAGGAGGCCCCTAGAATCAACTGCTGAATGGTGAGCCAACACTTCTGTAATTCCTACTGACGTAACGAGTCTACTCTAGCTCAGACTCAAGCCATTTCTCTTGGCTGGGGATTGTGCAGCCTTCTAGAGATTGACGGACTGCAGGCCCCAGCATTCCTCACCAATGCCGTGCTGGCTCAGGCTGATGGGAGTTGCAATCCGGCAAGATCCCCAGGGCCACACAATTCCCACCCCAGCTGCAAGTTTGGAAGGTGGAGTCTCCTTTGTCGGAGTCTTTAAAGAGAAGTTGGAGAGGTTATTTTTCAGAAGGGCTCTAGTTTTGTATTCTTGCGTTGCGGAGGGTTGGCCTTTGGGATTCCGTTCAGCTTTTTGATTTTAAGATCTTCGGTTGGATCCCTGCGCGGGCGAGATGTTGGGCGAGATGGCCCTTCGGCCAAGCCGACGATGCTACGTTTCTCAAAGAGCCAAACGGCCGGAAGGAAGGAGACCTACAGGGCTCTGTTGCTCAGATGTGGGTTGCTTCTGGTTTCTGAAGGCGGGTGGGACACGAGGGGAAAACCCGTCCAGGCGGGCCGCCTTATCGGGAGAGCCAGGGCGGCCGTTCTCAGTCAGCCGGCCCCGTCAGTTCCTGAACGCGCCCGGCCTCGCTCGCACAAACAGAGAGCCACATTCATCTCGAGCCAACCGAATTGTGTCTGAGTTGTGTTTTTTTTTTAAATTCTTTTTCTGATTCAGCATTGTGGGTTTCGAGTGACCTCAAAAAGGTGCTTATGAATGAGTCACGGTCGGCGGGTCAGAATGAGAAAGGAAAGCGCACGCTACGAAAGAGAGAGAAAGAGAGAGGGCCGCCATTTTTATCCTGCGTAGAAAGGGCTGCCAAGGTTAGAGGGGGTGAGACTTTACACGGAAACCGCGCACTGATTGTGCAAATCGATAGAGGGTTGCACGTGTGCGTCACCGCGCTTGCAGCTTTGCAAGGGGAGTGAAGGTGCTGAGATCTTTGCACCACGTGCGGTGCTCGGTTATGGTTCTGTTCACACCCAAATCACTACTCCTAGTAGTATTACTCGTCGTATCAGTACTACTAGAAGCACTAGTATTGCTGCTGTTGCTAGTAATACTCCTAGTGGTACTAGTAGATCTACACAATGGGCCTTTCCACACTACACTGTTATAGTGCTATTATTCCACTTTCAACCTCCTATGGAATCCTGGGATTTGCAGTTTAGGGAGGGCCCTTTAGCATTCCCAGCCAGGGAGCTCTTTGGCCTCAGTAAAGTACAAACCCCAGAATTCCACAGGAGGCTGAAAGTGGAATAATAGCACTATAACAGTGTAGTGCGGAAAGGCCCCTAGTACCAGTACTGTAGCACTAATGCTAGCATTGCTGCTACTGCTGCTAGAAGGGTAGTGCTGGAAGATGTAGTACCAGTACTAGAAGTACTTGTACTAATAACACTCGGTTGCTAATACTGCCACTAATTGGAGAGTAATGCTGGGAGATGTAGTACCAATAGTAGTCCTAATAACAGAAGCAATAGCAGCTGTACTAGAAGTACTAGTGGTACTAGATTGTTGTTGCTACTGCTGCTAGTACTACGAGAGTAGTATTAGACAACACAAAAGTAACTTTTAAACATATAGTTTTTGGATGATTTGTTTGCGTTTTTGAAGTCTGTACTGGTTTTAAGTGTTAGCTGCCTTAAGTCCCACGACTGGGAAAAAGCTGAGATAGTGGAACTAGTAGCATTTCCCAAGTGCTCCTAAACCTTGATAACAACCTTTCCCAGTCTAGCATCCCCCCAGTGTGCTAGACCACAATCCCTATCATCCCCAGGCTGTTGGGGATGATGAGCGTTGCAGTCTAACCCATCAGGAGGGAGCTGGCTTGGGGAAGGATGGTTACAGAAGCGCCCCGATCCGAGCTCATTACAGATGAGCCGGTGGCACATTGGTCACCCCATTGCTCCCCCATTGCAGAACAGACACCCTTATGTTGCAACTTCACAGGAGTAAATACGGAGGTTGTGGAGATATTCCGTCCAACTTTCTGCACACGCTAGGAAAACGTGTCAGACTTTTGGTGAATTCAAGCCCCTGCGTTCAAAAGGGCTTACTGCCAGGTCAGCGTGCATGCTCGGATCGCGGCCTCAGCCCCCCAGGGATTCCTTTCTGAGACGTTGCTCTGACCGAAACTCGGGACCGGGGGTTTTGATTTCGGCCAGGCTGCTTTAACAGAAGCGCGTAGGGCTTAACCGTTCATCCTCTCTCCGGATTCCTCTCTCTGGAGCTGAAGATGCTGAGCTGGATTTTTGTGGGTGAGACCTTAGTCGAAACGAGACGCTCAGTCAAGAGATGAAAAGAGGAGGGAAAAAGACTGGCTCACACTTCAGAAATGAGATTTGAGGTCACTTGGCTCTAAATTGGCGTGTTTGCAATTTTTTTTTTAAAAAAAGTTTGCATGCTGAAGTCTGCGTGTGTGTCAGTAACGGTGCTTCCGGGCTAAAGTTTCTTTGTGGCGGGAAAGATTCTTGTGAGTCCCTTTTGCGGCCAAATTTCACCTAGCAACCTCAATTCGCCACATGATGATGGAAGGAGAGTGCTCCTGGTGGCTGTTACTCTGCACGTGCTCAGAGGCCTATGCAATTTCGCGCCTCTTTGTTGGAAAAGATACGCTGGAGCTCAGGTCCAAAGACGTGCCCGTGACGAACATGCTTAAGTAGCAAGATAATTTTGGCAACCTGCTTTTGCTCTTTTGTGCCCTCCGACTGTCCTGATTTGGCAGTCCTGGTTAATTCTCTCTCGTCCCTTTTACAAGGGCCTGTGAAATGTCCCAGTTTCTCTCTCCTTCCTCATTCGCCCTCTGCTTGCTTCAGTTGGTGCAAGCCAAGTTCAGAGTGCAAAAGTAGTTTGAAATCGGTTAACGCAACGGCGGGAGGAAGAAAGGAAAGCAGCCATAGGACAAATCCAGAATTTCCCGCATCCGAATCCCTGGAAGGTTCTGGGAATCCACGAATCTCACAAATCTCAAATCTTTTGAATTCTTTTTTAAAAAAGGGTTTAAAAAGCAACTTTTTTTAAAAAAAAAATTAAACTTTTAAAAACTTTTTTTAAATAGAGCTTTTTTAAAAAGAAAACCTAGTTTTTGGTTGATGGATTTGAAAGATTTGGTTTGCCTATTTTAGCACAGGGATTTGGATTGCGAATCTCGAATCCTTGGTGAGGATTCAGGATCTGGTTGGCCCAACCCTAGAGGAAAGGGAATGTCATGTGGATGCTAGATATAGCAGCATATATTACGGAATAGCATTCCTAGATCAACAAAGGATGTAAAATGTTGAATTGCTATCATGTGTCCATTGCTAATTGCTACTTGCAGCTAACAATGGATACACGATAGCATATCTGGTTGGAATTTTTAAAATATCCAAAGGCATAAACTGGTTAATTGCTAGAATATTCAATGTCACTTTGTATCCTGGAGAGAGGGGGAAAGAGCAGAAGGAGGAATGAAAAATTAGCAGGAAGGTGTTACGGGAAAAGGCGAGGCAAAGATAAGGGGAGATGAACATATTCAGCTCCCAGGATGAAAGATATGTAAATAATGGAAGGCCTGGAAAAATGCTAGGGGTGGGGTGGGGTGGTGTCATGTTTATGACTTTTGCCAATCATTGCTATGCATGGCTAAATTTGTAAGACAAGGTGTAAAACATGTAGCCATCCTATAAGTCTCAGCAACTTTGGGGAAAGTTGCTGGCCTGCTTGCTTTGCTGCAAATAAATGCAACTCAGAGTGAAGTTCGTGAGCACAGAGTATCCAGGACGTGACACCCGCTGGCCACAATCCCATCTGGATGCAGAGGAAATAAGGAAAATGGGGAAAGGACAACGTCAAGAGTTTAACAGAGCCTGCCTTCAGCTCCCTCCTGTTCCCAAACAATTTCTATCCCAGGTAGTAATGACGTGGCTTAGAATCTGAGTTGCTGGTTCCTGGGGTTTTCTTTTTTCCTCTTCCCTCCGCCTCCTTTTTCTCTCTTGTGTCGTGTCTCTTAGATTGCAAGCTTAGCGCCCGGAGCTGTCTTTGCTTCTTTATCCATCCGGGGATGGTTTCAGCTGAAAAGGAGGGTCAGATCAAAAAGGCAGAAGCTGCTCCACAGATAAATAGAGCTCTTTTGACCGGAGGAACTTCTGCATGCAAAAGTTGCGGCTAGAAGTGGGCCGATTCTCCTGACTTCGCTTTTGCTGCCACTCTCTGGGGCTTTCTGCCTCTCATTTCTCCTCGCTTCCTTTCTGGAGCTAGAGATGAAGTCGGCTCCGTCAAATTTTGGTCGTGGGCTTACCATTTCCCGTATTATTAAGACTTTGCAGCAGGCGCGACCTAAATTTAAATGGAGAGGTGGTCGTTCGCACTATTAATAACCTCTTTGGGGGGATGAAGCCAGCAGCTGAGCCACGTTGAAAGGCACCAAATCCGCCTACTTATTCTTTAGCATTTCCAGTCAGTGGGACGTCGGAGGTTCCCTTGTGCGATCTCAATATCAGGAAAGGGCTCTGGCAATAATTAGCTTTCCAGTTAATAGCATGTCTGCTGTTTCCTGTTGCACTCTCTGTATTGGAAGGGGTTCCAATGAGAATCCAAATATTTGGGTTAACTGAATCCCTGCTGTTCTCTTGTGTATATTACAGAGGGTATGTGTCATGTCTTGGAGCTCAGAGTATGAACAGAAGCATTTATTTGGAGCAAAGCAAGGCGGTTTTCAAAGACGTTCTCCAGCAAGAAGAAAAATGGCTAAAATCTGGGGGGAAATGAAATTGGAAAAAAAAAGTTGAAAATTTGAAATTTGAAAAAAAAAATGTGGAAAAAAAATTGAGAAGAAAGTTAGTGAAGAATTACATCCCTGTGTCTGATACAGGGAGACAAAGCGCATCCTTTTAGAGGCGTTTCCTGCATATTTGACAGGTTAGGAACCAGAGCACTTTTGCAAACCAAAAATGGTCATATTGCAAGAACCCAGTCTTCTTTCATTTTTAGCTCGCACATGCGTTTTGGCTGCTGAAGAATGTAAATAATGCACAGTATAGATCACTTGCAAATATATGCAAGGACTGAATAACACCATCAGTTGAGAGCGATGGCTTGAAATTTCAGGAAAGGAGATTCCGCTTAAATATTAGGAAGAATTTCTTGATGGTGAGAGTTGTTCGACAGTGGAATTCACCGCTGCCTCAGAATATGGTGGAATCTTTGGATGTTTTTAACCAGAGGCTGGGTGGCCATCTGTCAAAGGCAGGGCTTAGATTGTCTCTCCTGCATGGCAGAACGGGGTTGGACTAGATGACCCTTGGGGTATCTTCTAAATATATGATTCTACTATTCCAGTCGTTTTTCTTTTGGTCAAATTAGTGTTCTTGCTCTGAAATGGTCCTAAATTGATTTTATCAGTTGTTGCCTTGAGATGCAAATATTCAAATAAAGAAAGAAATAATCTCTCTCTCAGTCTCCCATCACCCCCAGCAGCCTGGCTCATGATGAGGAATGCTGGGAGTTGACGTCAGATGGCATTTGCAAGGCTATGCATGCCCTGCTCTTGTTGTAAGGAGGAAAATAGTCAAATCATTGAATTGCTTATCCAGTCTTTGTTTGCTTGCACTCTTCTTCCTCCTGGGACAAAATTTGGGTGTGGCCTCTTTGCAACGCTGGGTATGTGTCTTTTTGCCAGTTGTAGAATAAACACATCCCTCCAAACTGTCCCAATTTGGCAGGGAGAGTCTTGATTAATCCTTTGCCATCCTGCTTTTTCAGCTGCTTTTACAATGTCCTGGTTTCTCTCTCCTCCCCCCGCTTTTGTCCTCAGCTTATTTCCATTGCTGCAAATGGAGTTCAAAATACAAACCCAGCTTGCACGCAATGAAGGTGGCAGGGAGAAGCGGAGAGGAGTTGACAAAAATCTTTCCCTTCCCGGTAGACTCAGGCAAAAGCAAACTTCTGCAGCCATTCCGTATTCTATGTTCTTGCTCATTCCTAACTTTTTGCCACCTTCAGCACTCTCTGCTGTTGCGTGGGCCCACATGTCCCAGTCTTCCTCTATGAAATGTTGGAGAGTGTGCAAACTGCACTCTCCTTTTGGATTTTGTAGCTGCTGTCTCTTTGTACACAGCTTGCAGAGTTTATTTTTTTTTAACCTCTGGCTTTGTTGCTTCTTTGACATTTGCAGGAGTGTCCGAAACATTGCTACGTGTATGACGGTGCTGTCCAAAAGTGTTACTCAAGATGCCCGGCAGGTCAGTCCCTTTCGTCTCATTGCAGCAGGGGTGGGGAATTGAGGGTGGCTGGGAGGGCTGCATTTCTCCCCAGAAGACCCCGGAGGGCTGCGCAACCCCAAAATGTACTCACATTGCATTAAAAATATCAGTTTTCTTTGGCTTCAAATGCCCTCTTACAACTGGGGTGGGGGGACATTTTGAGAGATCAGGATCAAAAACAGAATGTGATGAAAATCTTCTTGTTTTTAGAGAAGGCCTCTAATGGCTGGGCTGGGGGCTGTGGGGGGGACAAGGAAGTGATGCCCCTTGAATCAAAGATTTTGACCCCCTGCAAGGCCCAGGGGGCCACAAAACAGCTCTTGGGTGACCCGTGAGCCACACTTTGCCCCCAGTGCATTACAGAAATGACTTCTTAGCAAACCTGTTCCAGAAACCTGTGTGCGAGCAGAACCTTTGGGGGGTCATGACGAGAATCTTCATCTAATTGGTTTATTTGATTGCCGGGGACGGTTTGATAGATCTGCTGGCTTTGGGTCAGCAGTGGCCGACAACTTCCGCAGGAGCGGAGTAGCAACTCTGCTCCGAGTTTTAGTCAGAACTTGAAAAGAGCTCTCCAAAGTGCTAAGACCTGCCTCTCCGTCGGTCCAGCACGTTGGACATCTCCTTCTAAATCCTCTCTAGAAATGACAAATCCCATCTTTACAGAGAAAAAGGCCCTAATCCCTGTAAGAATTCTATCTCCAAAAGGATTTAGCAAAATTTCTAGCATTGCAGAAGGTGAAACCTGGAAAATCATTCACAGCTTGACTACTTTTATCGGCTGTGTTCACCTCCTCCGGGTTACTTTGCTTACCCCTTTAAGGTAACTGCGATGCCAGAAATTTGGGAATTTGGGGGTGAAAGGAAATTTTTGTAGGGGGCGGGCGCCGGAATTCTTTATTCATTTTGACGACCAACACCGCCCCATCGCTGCATCCTTGAGTTTCCACAGTGATGGAGCCATGACAGTTAAAACGGAATCATACTGCTATGACCATGTAGTGAAAAGTCTTGTGGCCTTTTTGCCCTCAGCTTATTGCAAACTCAATGAAATTATCCACAAGGAGAGGGAGAAATCTTGCATTTTCCCGCTCGGCCACGGAAACCCACTGAGTGACCTTGGGCGCGTCACACCCGCTCAGCCCCCAGAAAACGCCTTAGGGTCTCCATAATTCAAAAGCGACTCGAAAGCAGACAATAATGCTTTTATCGCAAGCGACGGCTTCATTTCCTTCCCCTCCGTAGCTGCACCCCTGCCCTGCTTAAGGATATGTTTGGCGTCAAGAACCAAAACACCGGGGTCTTTTTAGTTGCGGTTTCTTCACGGCAACCACAGAGAAAGAGGGAGAGGGGGAGAGAAATGCGCCCTGCTATTACGTGCCCTGAGAAGACAAGACAAGAATGGTGGGTGGGGGGGACTTCCTTTCCCCTCTCCCAAAAATGATGTCACTGGGACGGGGAGGAGGGGAAAGGCTCCCCTGGTGACTTACCGAAGTCAGTGAATTTTGGAACTTTGCACCCGAGGCCTCAAAACTCCACGCGGAGTCTTTAAAAAAACTCTGTGGGTGGGGATGTTTTGTTTTCTGGAGGAAATTTCTGACATTTTGACTTCTAGGTTAACGGCAGGCGCACCAGAGACACAATTCAGAGAATCTGTCTGTTTGTCTCTCCGTCCGTCCGTCCGTCCGTCCGTCCATCCATCCATCCATCCATCCATCCATCCATCCATCCATCCATCCATCCATCCATCCATCCATCCATCTATCTATCTATCTATCTATCTATCTATCTATCTATCTATCTATCTATCTATCTATCTATCTTCTCCATCCATCCATCCATCCATCCATCCATCCCTCCGTCCGTCCGTCCGTCCGTCCGTCCGTCCGTCCGTCCGTCCGTCCGTCCGTCCGTCCGTCCATCCATCCATCCATCCATCCATCTATCTATCTATCTATCTATCTATCTATCTATCTATCTATCTATCTATCTATCTATCTGTCTATCTATCTTCTCCATCCATCCATCCATCCATCCATCCATCCATCCATCCATCCCTGTATCTTTTTGTCTGTCTGTCTGTCTATCTGTGTGTCTGTCTGTCTGTCATCTCTGCCCTCTTTCTTTCTTTCTGTCTGTCTGTCTATCTATCTCCATCCATCCATCATCCCTCTGTCTGTCTGTCTGTCTGTCTGTCTGTCTGTCTGTCTGTCTCTGCCACCTATCCATCCATCCTTCCATCCATCCACATCCATCCATCCACCTACCTTTCTTTCTTCTCCCTTTCTCTCTTGCGTTCTCATCTTATTCATCACCTGTCTATCTCACCTTATCTAACTTATCTTTTGTTGTTGTGTGACTTCAAATCATTTCCAACTTATGATGACCGTACCATATTTTAAAATAATAAAATAGGATTGCGGGGGGGAGGGAGAAAAAAAGATCATCCCGTGGAAGCCAGTGCCTGCTGAATTGCCCATCTTCTGTGTAACTACATAACCATCCTCCTTCCCATCCCTTCTGCATCTGCTTCCCCCTTCCTTATAGGCAGGGGAGTGCTCTTCTCTACTCCGTCCAAACCCCCTGATTCGAGGACAGAGGAGAAGTCTGCAAAGCCTTGAACTGGGTTAAATGTTTTTTATCTTCAAAGCTACAATCTTCTTTTTTTCAAAAAAGGTACCAGCCAGGAGACAGAATGCCCCTTGGATTTGCAGATAAGCTGCATCAAGATGACTTGTGGGCCAGAATCCTACCTGGACCTGGACCTTGGGACACCGAAGTGTACGCAATGTGTGAGTTGCCCAAAAGGTACAGTCCCCCTTCCTGCCATTCCGTCAGCAGGATGCTGAATCTGTTCCGGGTTTTAGCCCGAACTTTAACAGCTGTGGCTTTTGGAACTTTGCACATTCAGTTTAATGTTGTTTTACAATCTTGTTTAGTTTGATTACATGCACATGTCAGTTTCCTTTATATTAGATTGCATTTCGGGGATTCTGTCTGGATAATTTGCTTTGCAAATATATGGTATAGTTTTATGATTCCTTCCTTCCTTTTGTGTGTATATTCCACACCTTTGGCAAGACGCATGGTTTAGGGTGTGTATATACATGTATTTTACATTGCATACCTTTGGCAGAATGCATGATTTTGGGTGTGTATCTATATGTTTTAGAATGCACACCTTTGTAGCATGCACTGTTTTTGCTTTGCTCTGTTTTTGTTTTGCTTTCTGTGGGCTCAAATCCCACATTGCCGTCTGCATTTTGTAACTTTTTGAATCCACATCTACATTGCAGAAATGCCACAATTCACTGTTAGTGAATTGCAAAGACGCACCTCTGATTGGAGGGTTGGGGGACCGGCTTCTAAGGTTCTCCAAAATTTGCCAGCCCTGGCGATCTCAGATTTTCCTTCCAAACTCATGATTTTCTTTCCCTCCTTGCAGCCCGGCACTTGGTGGAAATCTCTCCTTGCACCCAGAATTCCAAGCGGGTTTGTGCGTGCGAGTCCGGGTGGTATTGTAATACGCCAGTGTCAAACTCGTGCGCCCGGTGCACCCGCCACAGCTTCTGCAAGCCGGGCTTTGGCGTGAAGACGAGAGGTAGGCGCAAACCAAGCACTGTATTTGGATTTCCAACTCAGTTCACAAAACAGCAGCTTGCTACAACTTGCAAGACTGAATAGATTTGTTGATGCAACACGCAAAGATTCTCTGGCTGGGGTTTGCATATTTCCTTACTTAGCTTCTTCTTTCTCCCCAAGTTGCTGTGGTATCAGGGCTCACCCTCCACTCTGCCTCTACCTTCTGGAGGCTTGATTAAAAACCTGTATCATATCTCTCCAAGTAAGTGAGAAGGAACAATCCCTTCCTTTCACCTTGACCTGGAAATGGCCCCTTAGCTACGATTTCCAAATTGGAAAATATATTCGTGCGAGTATATAGGCTACAGACTCTCAGCTTGTGTGACTATAGACCCAACTTGCTTGGCCACATAGGTGCTAAAATAGTTCCCATTCTGCACATGACACCAGACTAGAGAAGCCATTGTAAGAGATAAATTATATTATATTTTAAAATATATTGCAGGGTGCTTGATTGTATTTTTTAAAACTGTGTCCTTGGTTCTTTTGCTAGGCGTGGCCGACAAAGACACCGTTTGTGAGAAATGCCCTCCGGGGACGTTCTCGGATGAGAATTCAAGCACCCAGCCTTGCAAAACCCACACCAAGTAAGCAACACTTTCTTGCAATTTGATTTACCCAGTGCGTACTCAGGAAACCATTCTCCTTCGGAGAGGGCAGAGCACGGACCAGGATTTTCTCCAGATGAGACTAGAGAGGAGTCCCTCTTCTCCAAGGGGTGGCAACAATGCCAGCGTTATCAAGAGGCAGGATGAAAGTAAAAAAGCCACTGCGATTCTAGGCTGCCTAAAATGGCATTGGCTTTTCTTGTCTCGTTCTAGATTGCTTCTAGGTCAAGAAAAGTCAAAATTCCACTCTATTCTGCTTTGGTCAGACCCCACCCGGAATAATATTGTGTCCAGTTCTGGGCACCAGAATTCAGGAAGGATATTGAAAAACTAGAATGTGTCCAGAGGAGGGTGACCAAAATGGTAGAAGGCTTGGGAACCATGAAGCTCTGAGAGGAGCAGTTTAGGAAGCTGGGTATGTTCAGCCTGGCAAAGAGAGGATTAGGAGGTGATACAATAGCTGTGTTTAAATGTTTGAAGGAATGTCCTGTGGAGATGGAGCAAGCTCATTTTCCGCGGCTCCAGAGACTAGGACACGGAGCAGTGGCTTCAGGCTTCCGGCAAAGAGATTCCACCTAAACATTGGGAAGAACTTCCTGATGGTAAGAGTAGTTTGACAGTGGAATACGATGCTGCCTGGGAGTCTGGTGGAGTCTCCTTCTTTGGAGGTTACCACACCAAGCTATATCAGTTTTTCACCACTACTCACGTGGAAATATTGGTCCCTATCCATAGGGTTGCCAAGTATCTCTAACTGCAATGATTCTCAACCTTTGCCCTGCCTGACAGGTTTGGACTTTGTTTCTCAGAATTTCTGACCATTGGTCAGGCTAGCTGAACTTTGTGGGAGTTGCAGTCCAAAACATCTGGAAGACCAAAAGCCTTATTGTGTCTTTTATATGAAATCCAGAAAGCTGGTCCATGACATAGACTGAATAAGGCCCCCACCCCCCAAAAAATCTCATATTTGGAGCATGAGAGTGATGAGAGGAATAGATGCCCTGCCATAAGACTCCTTCCTGCCTATTCTTCAGCCCCCAAATTTCTACCATTGCAATTACTAAAAACTTCAGTTGAGCCTTTGGAATTAGAGTCGAGGCATCCAAAGAAAAGAGACAGGCGACCTCACCCAGGGAATGCAAAGACTGGTGGAGGAGGCCTACCTTACTGGGGCGTCGTGATTTCTTTGTCTTTGCTCGTCTTCTGTCCGCTCCAGCTGTACGAAGCTAAACAAGCTCGTTGCCGCCAAAGGAAACGCCACCCATGACGAACGCTGTGGCAACCAGCTGGCTGGTCAAGCGTCTGACGTGATGCCTGCCGGTATTTTCTTGGGCACTTCGCCTGCCGGCTTTCTCGGCACCGTAACCACGGATCCTGGGAACAAGCTGGACTCCAAGCACGCGGCTGGCAATCTTGGGACCACCGATAGGAAACCCCCGGACAAGTCCAACACCAGCCACGTTGACATCATTGCAGAGGAGACTTCGAGAAGAGGTGGGTAGAGAGTGTGTCCCTTTCAGGGAGGGTATGAATGCTCAGCGGGCATTCGGGGTAAAACCAGGGACCCATCCGCACTGTGGAATTATAGCACTATGATTCTAGTTTAACTGTCATGGCAACATCTGATGGAATCCTGGGATTTGTAGTTTGGAAAGGCAGTAGCGCTCTCTGGCTGAGCATTCTAAACATCCCTCCCTAAATCACAAATTAAATATAAAAATGGGGAATAAATGGATTGCAAAATATAAGCTAACAAGAGGGGGTTAACTTTGTGAGACCTTCCACCAATGTCTAACGAGACTAGTTGGAAGACTCCAAGTTCCATTTAAATGCGTTTTATTGGGGGGAAAATACACACGTGCACACACAAAAATCGTCACGCATGCACACAACCACACAAGACTAACCAAAAGGAAAGGGAGGAAAATGGATAGAGGAGATAGAAGGGTGATAACTACCATCCGAAGAGAAGCGGAGAAGAGCAATATGGCTTCGACTCGTGCCCAAGGACAGTACCAGTCAAAAGTCGGAGCGAAAGAGTGGAAACCTGAAACTGGAGTACTGTAAGGAAGTACCCAAAATTGGGGTCTTTTATGCCCAAAAACCTGCCCCGAAGGCATAAAGGAGGTACTCAAAATTGGGGTCTTTTATGCCCAAAAACCTGCCCTGAAGGTTTTTGGGCAAAGCAATGGAGTTTGCAAGGTGGGCAAAAAGGGGGCTGGAATGAGCTGATGGTTTTAATGTGGGAGGGAAATAGGTGGATGATTTTAGCATGTAGGCGGCGAAGGCTTCGATGGCAGCCTTCGATGTGTTGAGGACAGGAAGGTGGATGATGTTCGTGCCGGGAGGGAGGACTTTGGAAGGCTTCGGTAGGAAATGCACACAGCAAAGGGGGTCTGGCTTGACCGTCGTCTTCATTGAGAGGATTAGCTTAGAGCCATTAAGCCAGGCTTTCTGGCTAATTTTCAGTCCAACTACGACCTGGCCATGTTGAGGTTCCCTTTAGCCTGCTTTCCAGCCAGGGTCCCTTCTCCATGTGGCTTTCAGCCCTAAGTGTGTATCTAATATATAAAAATCAAAGTTTGTTTGTCTGTGTCAGGCAAAGACCTCATATGATTGGCTGACTGTGAAGAATCCTGGGATTTGCCGTTTAGGAAGGGGCCTTTAGAGTTCTCAGCCAGAGAGCTCAGGCCAGTTACTGTGGAGATAAGGCCTAGCAGCAAGGGGGAGGGCACTGCTTTCCCTCAGGAACCCAAATTCTGTATGTTAACAACTCCGACTACAGATGGGATTGGGGAATATGGGGGAAAGTTGGACGAGACAGTTTGGGGAATGAAAGGGGACAGGATCTCAACTCTTTCTAACAAGTATTACCTGTGAAAAAATAAAATCCTGGGCAATGCCGGGTATATATGCTAATAATTTATATATTATCCCAATTAAACATATCTGCCAATGAATATATTTTGCCAATTAAATCATATCAAAGCGTGAGGGCTGCTAGCAGATCCCATTTCTTGTTAATTTTTGTTCTTTCAGGCGAAGGGGATTTCACCCTCCTGGGCGTGCTGTTGCTTTTGGGATTAGTTCTCTGCGCATGCTCTGTGATGCTCTGGCGATGGAGAGCATGCGACAAGTGGATCGTTCCCCACAAAGGGAAGAGTGAGTAAAGCTTGGTGATAAATCTGTTATAGCATCCTAGAGGTGGGAGGGACTAGAGATGTGAGGGCCTGGGGGAAAAAATGGAAAAATTCAGAAAAAAAACTGGTTTTTTAATTTTTTTCCCCTGAAGCCCTTTTTGTTTTGTTTTTTCCAAAAAATTGGAAAAATTACAAAAAAGAAGAGGGTGAAACTGCTACTGATAACTATAGCTCAGAAAATGAGTCTAATTAAATGTCATGCCTATTCATTTAATTTTACTCTCTCCCTTCTCCTTTCTCCATACTTTTCCCTCCTTCAATTCTTTTTATGGGAACAGGTGCTTTACGTCTATTTGATACTGTGGAGAGGAAATATAAATAATTTTCTTCGTTACAATGTTGGTCATTTCTTCTGTTTTTTTTTTAATTTTTTAATTTTTAATTTCTTATTTTTTGCCTGCTCCACATAAACTAGCAAAACCAAAGAGGTTCCCTACAGTTCAGGAGATTGTTGCTCCGTTTCTTACAAATACAAATAAAAAAAAGAATAAAAAATAAAAGTAAATTCCATTTGTAATAATTGTTTGAATGCACCACATTTTTAATATACCAGCTGCGATAATTTGATGCCGAATCAAATTGTACGTAGTCTTAATTTATGTCCCTAAAGTAACAGAGTGACTTGCAATATGTAAAAAGTGCTAATGTTGCATTTTTCCAATTTTTCTGAAAATTTCCAATTTTTTTTTCTGGGAAAAAAAAAGGAAAAAATGGGTTTTTTTCCCCCAAGGCTTCAAAATTTCCAGAAATATTTCATTTCTAGATGAGCTAATGAAACCCTCATATTCAAAGGCAGTCAATCCCCAAAGCAAGCTGTCTGTAGGCTTCCCAATATCGTTGACTAGTACAGGAATAAAATGCTGAATTTGGATGGATTTCAGAAGGGATCTGGGGCAAAAAAATCAAGTGGATGATGGAAGTGGACGATGGAAACTTAGCAGTGATGATTGTCTGGCTGGATTTACCTTTCCTCCAGCCTCAGATGCCCTACGTCTCTCAAAAATTTGCAATGCAGGGCAAATTTGCACTCCTGTCCTGCGTGTGGGTTTCCCATCGGCGGCATGCGGTTGGAAGCAGGATGCTGGGATAGACAGTAGGAGTTTGGTGTAAGGCAGCTACGGGCTCTTCTCACGTCCTTCCGTTTCCCGGCCACTAGGTGACAATCTTCCCCTTTGTTTTTGCAACTACATTCTGATGATGTTATTTCGTCCTTCAAGTCAAGTTAGGGCAACGCCGTTTTGGGATTTTCTTGCCAAAATTTCTTCAGAGCAGGCTTAGCGTTGCCTTGCCCTGAGGCTGAGAGAGTATGACTTGCCCAAGTTTCTAATTCCTCTCTCTCCTTCTCTTGCTCTCCATTACAGTATCGAACCGGGCAAAGATATGTGCGGTAAGTATGGCACCAATACCTCAACTTGGGCCATCTCCGCACTGTTATAATGCTATTATTCCACTTTCAACATCCTATGGGATCCCGGGGTTTGCAGTTTAGGGAGGGGCCTTTGAGGATGGCCTTTGAGGCCCCTCCCTAAACTGCAAACCCCAGGATCCCATAGGATGTTGAAAGTGGAATAATAGCGCTATAACAGTCTAGTGTGGAAATGGCCTTGGTCTTGCCATTTTCGGGGGGGGGGCGTTTAAATGAATTTGTTTAAATCGGGAAAACGTGGCCTGGGAAAGCACATGATCCTGTTTTGTGGCTCTAGATGCCCCCCAGAGAGGCCTTGTTTTTTAAAAAAGTTAATTAAAAGGGCCATAAAATGCACACACACACACACAAAATGCCACATTTGGGTTTCCTTGCCCCCTAACAGCCTCTGTTTGTGGAAATAGGTCATTTTGGGGCTGATTTCGGAGCAGGAAGTGGGCACAGGGTGCGAGCCCGTGCTCTCACAAAGGGACAAAAGAGACACGGCAGCAGGCGTGTGTGTGCGTGCCCAGTGTTGGCACCAACACCCCTTTCCTACCATGTCCCTGTTGGGGTCCAGGAGCAGGGCTTTGCCGACCCCAGGGGGACCCCAGACCCCAGGTTAAGAACCAGAAAACTAGATTAAATGTTCCTTATCCCCTCTCCCTAAGAAACCAAGATGGAATCATCCCTCCTGGTTCCCCTTCCTACTTTCCCCTCCCCTTGGTCCTATGTCTTCCTTTGCTGCAAACCGCAAACAAGTTGAGTGCAAACAATTTTTTGCATTTTGAACTCAATTCAGAATTGTGCCGTTTCCTCCTCCTTCCCAACAAGTTCGAGTGCAGACAATTTTTGCATTTTGAACGTGGTGCAAAATCGTGCCTTTTCCTCCTCCTTCCCAACAAGTTCCTTGAGCTCAAACAGTTTTTGCGTTTTGAACTCCGTTCAAAATGCAAAAAATTGTTTGCGCTCAATCAACTTGTTGGGAAGGAGGAGGAAGGCACGATCCCCCTTCCCAGTAGACTCGGACCAAAGCAAACTGCTGCAGCTTGTGTGTCCTTCCTCGTCGATAACTTTGGCCGTCTTGACCACAATCTGGTATCACTTGGCCTCAAATTTTCCGGTTTTCGTAGGACACTTAAGGACCCTCCGCACCCGGTTCCAAGATAACCAGTCAAAGCTCCGGCCACTCTTTCTGTGGCTTTCCTTTCTTTTCCAAAAAGCAGATTAAGATGCTGAGCGCGGCAGAGAACGTGCTGGAAGAAAGGGATCCCGTGAATGTCGAGCCCCTCACGGAAGCTCCCGACGGTGGCCCGCTCTCGGAAACGGAGGAATCCCCCGGCCTCGATCTTGGGGAAGTTGAGCTGGTTCAGGCGGACGGCGGAGTACCGGGAGACCCTCCGCCACCGTGCACAAATTGCATTGGTGAGTTTGTGGCTTTTCACAAGAGCAGACCCCTCTTCCACTACTGGGAGAAGGAGGCAGGTGTGTTATTAGCCCTGAAAAGACCAGAGTCTTGTCTCCTGGTGGAAAAATATGGAGTTATGCCTCTTTTAGGTCCCACCTCTGCTCCAACATGCTCGAGGCAGCAGAGGTATTCCTTCTCGCCGTTTTTCATCTTCGCAATCACAACCCTGGAAAATAGGCTAGGCAGACAGGGAGAAGGAATGAGAGGAATATGGAGGCATTCACACTACACAATTATAGTGCTATTGTTCCACTTTAACTGACAAGGCAATGTGCTGTGAGATCCTGGGATTCATAGTTTGGGGAGGCACTGGAGCTCTCTGGCTGAGACTTCTAAATTGCGTCTCCCTTAAATTGCAGAACCCACAATCTATTGCAGGTAAAGTGGAATCATAGCACTACGATTGTGTAGTGTGAACAGGCCTAGAGAGGGAGCTCACCATCACTAGCAGAACTTGAGAGAGTTACTTTGGGGGGGGGACTTCTATTCCAGAAATCCCCAGTCATGTTCACTGGGGCATTCTGGGAGTTGTGGTTTCCTCCAACCAAAGTGGTGGTTCTAAGCTCTGGACCTTCCGCAGCTTAAAGCCATCCACTGAGCTTCATGCCCAAGTGGAGATTTGAACCCAGAGCTTCCCAGTCCTGCTAACCATTACACTACACTGGTCATGAATATTACATATGAGTAAGGATTTTAAAAAACACTTGCCCTTTTTCTTGTCCTTTTGAGGACCTGCTACAGAGAGAACGCTCAACAACCCAGAGATGTTCTGCGGTACAAGACTTTTATTGTGGGAGGGAAAAGTGTACAGAAACTAAAACCAAAATCAAAAAATAAAACTTTTGCGCAGTGTGCTTTGCACAAAACAGACCCTTTTCTCCACAACAAATGCAGAATAGGGTGGTAACATTACTTCCCTCAACCAAGACACTGTCCTCCTATTGGTGCATCCCAGAATTACATTGGCTGTTTTAGCTGCTGCATAACATGGCTGGCTCATGTCTGCCTTGTGGTCCATGAAGATTCCTAGATCCCTTTCACATGTGCTGTGGTCAAGCCTGGTGTCACCCATCTTATATCCATGCATTTCATTTTTTCTGCCCAAGTGTAGTACCTTACACTTCACTTTGTTGAAATGCATTTTGTTAGTTTTGGCCCAGCTCTCTAATCTGTTAAGGTCACACAACAAGATGAAAAGATCATAATGCTGTTCCGTTCCCCATTTTAGAGAAAATCTACATCATGAGAGCGGACACGGTGATCGTCGGCTCCATTTCCGAAGTTCCTTCCGGGAAGACCGGCGCTGCTCGAGAAGAAGAAGGAAACTTTGGCATCCAAGAGGAGGTGGAAGCAAAAGAAATCACGGTGCACTATCCCGAACAGGAAACAGAATTCTACCCAGGAAGTGACATCACAACACCTGTAGAGGAAGAGTGGGAATTCCACTACTCTGCGGAAAAGACTTTGGCGATCTAGGAGGAGACCCTATGAAGTCCAGCAGTTTTAATACACAAGCTCACCTTCCAAATTTCCCGATTGGGAAAGATGGTCCCAAATTAATCTTCTCTCTTCCCACTTCCCCCATTAATACATAAAATTTATGGAGTAGAAAATCCATCCATTCTATGTTTAGAGGCGGGACCTCTTTCCATGTTTGGAAGTGGGAGATTTTATATTTTTCCCCCATTTTGAAAGTGAAAGCCTTTGATAAAGACTCTTTTAAAGGGTGAGAAGAGAAATGTCCCAGGCAGATGCTTCGAGCTCTCAACAGTTTGCAAAGCAGCAAGCTGTGATGTTTCTTGGCCTTGCTTATTTTCATTTTCTGTCCAGACGTGGAATCCTTTTGCGTGGGCCTCACTCTCTCAGCCTCAGAGGAAGGCAAAGGCCAACCCCCTCTGAAGAAACCTTCGGAGCTAGCATTTTGGACTAAGACGCCAGGAGACCAGGATTTGAGTCTCTTCTCAAGTGTGGAAACCCACTGAGTGATCTTGGGGCAAGTCACGCTCTCTTGGCCTCAGAGGAAGGCAGTGGCAAACCTCTTCTGAACGGATCCGGCCAAGAAAAAAATCCCGATATGGTTGGGAATGACCCAACAACAACGACCAATGTGTCCGGCCTCTGTTCCCAAATGCTCAAGGCAGCAAAGTGTTTGCTTCCTTTTTTGTCTTTGCAACAACAACCCTCTTAGGGATAAACTAGACTCAGAGGGAGGAAGAAAGAAAGAGAACAGGAGAGAGAGAAAAAAGTTGGAAACAACTTGAAAACACACAAGGACAACAACTGGGGTTGGATTGGGTGGCCGTTGCAACCCCTTCCAGCTCTGCAATTCTGCTATTCTATCATTCTTTGTGGGATTTTTGTGTCACTTCTGCCCAAACCAAGGTGATCAGGTAGCGGCAGCCTTCCAAATTCGACCTCGCCTCTCTAGGTGTCATGCTGAAAGGATGTCGTGTTGAAGATGGAGCAAGCTTGTTTTCTGCTGCTCCAGAGACTAGGACATGGAGCAATGGATTCAAACTACAGGAAAAGGGATTTCACCTAAACATTAGGAAGAACTTCCTGATAGTAAGATCCATTCAACAGTGGAATATGCTGCCCTGGAGTGTGGTGGAGTCTCCTTCTTTGGAGGTTTTTGACCGGAGGCTGGATGGCCATTTTCTGGGGGGTACTTTGAGTTTATGTTTCTGCATGGCAGAAGGGTTTGGACTCAGTGGCCATTGTGGTGTCTTCCAACTCTAGGATTCTATGATGCAGGACAGTTTGCAGCTTGCAAACTTCATCACCTCCTCACCCGATATCTTCAAAAACGGCCTCCTTAGGTTTTGTTTGCCAGTTCTAAAGAAATGTTTGCTCTCTCGGGGCTGTAAAATCCTTGCAGCCATTGGGATTACTGATTAACTCTGGTTCCCCCACCTTACTTTTAAAAAAGTCGAGGGGGAGGAGGAAAGAAGAGAAGAAAAGAAACGTCACTCCTTTTCCCCGGCGGGTGGGACGGCTGGGAGAGCAAATAAAGGCCTCGTTGTGTCTCCGTGGGACAAAGTGGCTTTATAAACGGAGCTGTCAGAGCCGCGAGTGCCATTTGCAGGGCCCCGCTCCGTGCCACTGAGGCGTCCCGGCCTTTCTTCATGGAGGGTTCTGCGGACGGCCTACCCATTGAGAGAGAAGTCCTCTTGCCGGGTTGGCAGACAGCCCAGCCTGGAATGGAGAAAGAAGAAAAGGCACAAATGGACGAGTTAGAAACGCCTCAAGGTCCTGCTGCCCCTATTGAAAGTGGTCCTGGGTGCGAAACGTGCCCAGTAGAAGGAGAGCGGCCCTGCAGTCCCTGTGCCACCAAAGATCCAGAGTCTACCAATCTAGGAGCGTTGGATGAGGCGCTTGCAATCTCCTCGCCTGTCCTCGTGATGGGTTCTACGGAGCCGTCCGAAACTTCGCCAGTGGAATCGTTCCACCCGCCGCTGCCTCTGCAGCCACGTCTTTCCAAGGTCTCCCTGGCCGAAATGGACTGCCTCGTTTGCTTCAACCAGTACAGCCCTTGCCGGCTCCCCAAAGTCCTGGCTTGCCAGCACGCCTTCTGTGCTGTCTGCCTCAAGCTCCTTCTCCAGAATGAGGACCACACTTGGGTCATCGGCTGCCCGCTCTGCCGAAAAGCCACCGTCGTCTTCGGGGGCCTGGTCTGCAGCCTCCAAAACAAAGAGGATGTAGTGGCACAGTTGGAGACCCCAGACCTGGACGTTGAGGCAGCCTGCTCTCTGGACCTTCCTGGCAGGATTCGCACGCAGCGCCAGATTGCCTTGGAAAGCGGAGAGCCGGCTAGTGGAGGGACCAGCCGGGGGGCAGCTAAGAGACTGGTCTTGCTCTTGCTCCTGGTGGCCATTCTGATTGCCCTTGTCCTCCCCTTCCTCTACACGGGAGTGTTGAAGTGGGCCCTGTGTTCTGTCGTCGTTCTGGGGCTCATCCTTTCGGTGGTGCTGTGCTGCAACCCCAACAGGTGCTGCTCGGACGTAGCGCTGCCCTCTTGGAGGAAAAAGGAGAGCCCGGTGGCCTCCATCGCTTGAGAAGGGCCCTCAAAGCTCCCTGGAACAGCCATGGTGGGTTAGAGAAGGAGCGTAGTAGCAGAACCAGGGCCTGCGAAGGTCGGCATCCCCAGGACTTTTTCACAAGCGGGGTCTGGCTCTGTTATTCGCAGGGTGGTCCTCGGACTAGTATTGGTTCCAGAGCCATTCCTTGCCACTTCTTGGAGAGTTCCCAGGAAATAAACACTTGGAGCCAAGGGGCACCAATATAGTGCCAGTGCCTGGCACTTTAGAAAAATATGTTAGTCTCCAACATGGGGTAACTTGAGGAATGCTGATCATTTGCAGCCACTAGGCACTTTCTGAGCTGCAGTCCTCATAGCTTCATGATGAAAAATGGGTTTTTCTTAATAGCATCGTCTTCGGAGCGATCCCTATGGGAAAGCAAGGTCTCTGGAGCTGGCTCAGCCTCAGGTGGGCAAGAGAGAGCCTTGCGAAAGAACTGCCTCGGATGGAAATGAACACCTACTAGAACTGCTAAGGATCTCAAGCTGCCTACATTTTTGGACTCTCTTGGGTGGCGTGGGTAAGAGGGGCTGTCGTGACGAGTGCCTGATTTCCAAAACGAGCCACTACGCCACTCGTGGGACCTCTGGGTATTTTGGTGGGACTTCTGAACGTGGACTCACGTGGCAGCGAAAGCCAGAAACATCTCGATGGCCCTTTCGCTTCTCATGGACTCTGAGCAGGAATTTTGGAAGGCTGCGCCACAGAAAGACTTGTGAGGCTGTCTGACTTTCGCGAAAGATTGAAAGAACGTTCGGAAATATTTGGAAAATGCTCAGAAAATGTAATTCTTGCATTATCGGAACTGGGATGAGAGAGAATTCTGGACTATGGGAATCTTTGCACTTTGGTACTTATTCTATGCAAAATTCACACCTGATTTTTGTGCTTGCGGAAAACAGGATTTTCTGCACGGGAAATGATATTATTTTCTGCCCAGAAAACAATGTTTCTCTGCAAGTTCTTGGGCAGAAAAAAATATTTTTGTGCACAAATATTTTATATGCAGAAAAAAATATTCCCGTGCATAAGTTTTATTTTTATATGCAGAAAATATATTTCTGTGCACAAATGTTATTTACTGCACAGAAAATAATATTCATCTGCAGGAATATGTTTTGTGCAGAAAACAATATTTCTGCATAGGGAACAACATTTCTGTGCACAAATATTATTTCCCGCACAAAAAACAATATATATGTGCACAATATTTTCTGTGCAGAAAGCAATACTTGTGCATGGAAAATAACAATTCTGTGCAGAACTATTATTTACTGCACAGAAAACCCTTTGTTTCCTGCATGGAAAATACTATTTTCTGTGGGGGGGGGGAAGGATGAATTTTGGCAAGAATAACTCCTCAACTACATTGTGAATTTTATGCATCAGAAATGGATTTTCTGCACAGGGAACAATAGCACTGAGCTCCATCACTGGACAAGAGACCCAGGGGAGGAGGGAAGGGCTTAGTCCATTTGGAAAAATAATAACTAATATTTGTTCGGCCTGAATAAGACCTTCTCTAGCACTGGAGGGGGAATTTCCCAAGACCAGCATCCTTCTCCATCGGGTTTTGGCCGATTTCATGCCGTCCTGGTCAAGAAAATCTAAAGATGCTCCTCTGTCGGCTCATATGATCTTGGAGAGGGTGTCTCTCTTTTTGGGGGGACTGGGGCATTGACTTACTGGTTTTAAAGAGTGGGTGTAGGAAAGGCCCCTCCTTCAACTGCAAACCCCAGGATTCCATAGGATGTTGAAAGTGGAATAATAGCACCGTAACAGTCTAGTGCGGAAATGGCCCCGGTCACCTTCCCCAGGAGGCGGAGTGAATTTATTGGGGGCTGCTCCAGCAAAGCGTCTTGTCTTTTTTGCAGCTGAGCTGGGCTCCTGAAGCAGTCCAGCTGCTGTTGGACTACAGCTCCCATCAGCCCACATCAAGGGTAGAGGATGATGGGATGGGAGTTGCAGTCCAGTAAGACCGGGAAGCCCCAGACGCCGTCCGGGGGCACTGTCTTGGTTTGGAATGTAGGTGTTTTGGAAACACAGCCCTGGAGCTCGTCATTCAATTCCTCACGGATAACTTACAGTTAACAGAGCTTGGAATGCTATATGTGTGTTTTAAAAGTAGTTAGTTACTGTTGCAAGCCCCAAAAAATATTTAGTTTCTGTTATGGGTTTTTCAAAGTAGCCCTTTACTTTTTTGTCATTCAACATTCAGTTACATTCAGTTACTTTTTAGAGAAAACGACAGAAGTCTGCAAGCTACAACCCAGCCCTCCAAACACAGCTCACCCTTTGTAATAAGAAAAGTAGCTCAAACAGTTACAGGAATACTGGGGGGAAAAGCATTAAGTCATTCCAGGAACAAGTCAAGAAGTCGTGTAATAACTACTTTCCCCCAAGTTATTTCCAAGCACTGTTAATTAAATCTATAATTGCGCTCATTATCAGGGTAGTTTAAAAAATTGTTATCTTTTATCTCACAGCTAAGAAAAGTTATATTACAGTTTCTTTGGACTGCATGTCCCTAGCTGGCACAGGCAATGGTGATGGATGATGGGAGGTGTAGTCCATCAACCTCTGGGGGGGCCCACCCCTGGACTGACTGTGGGTCCCCGTGGCCCTTTCGGAATCTTTCAGCTCAAAGTACAGAAGGGTCTTATTCTTTCTCCATCCACTTCTATGGAGATTTCGAGGAACTATAATTCGTGCCACGCAGTTTGTAACAAGCACAGAGTCAGGTTTTCCTGGCAATAAAGGGAACTTGAATTCAGTACTCAGTATTGGCAAAACACATTATCCAAACAGAGTTTTGTGTATATATATATATATATATTCACAGTTTTTTATTGAATAAAGAGATTTTTTTTCCATACACGTTTTGCCTCTCTTAATTTTCTTTCCTTCCTTGCTCCCCAAATTTGCCTTCAAAGGGAGATCCCTTCCTAGAAGGGTATTATCTGCCTGTTTATGGGCGTAAATCCAACAGGTGAAGCTCACTTGGATTTGGAGAAGGAAATGCTCTCCCTGAGTTGATCTCCACCCTTTAAATTGACATTTTTGGAGGATGAGAAGGGAAGAGTACAAAGGCCATCGTCTGAAGACATATTGTTTAATATGCGTTGCCAGCTTCTTCATTGATCCCTGCTCCTGTGTCTTTTACCAAAGCTAGCTTTGCCAAGTGGGCATAGTTACCTTTTAAGGCCTTTGGGACGGTTTTTTGGAAAAGAATGAGCAATTTATGGTCAAGAACAATGTTTCTTCCTCTCTCTCCGTATTTTATCCGGCCTTTCATGGGGCTCCTTCAGCGAGCCCGTTAAGCTTCTCCCAATCTATCAGTCTCTCTGTGTGTGTCTGGATGAAAAGCTGGGAGCAACTGTGGTTGGTACTCAACCCATAACACTTAATGGCATCACCCACAACCTCTCCTTAAACCTCAGATTTTGGCCCAGAAACCTCAGGTCCTGGGACAGTCCAGAACTGGGCAACCCTAGCAGGGAGCTGGGGGCAAAGTTTGGGGTAACAGCATGTTTAGTGATATGGGTATTGGACTAGCTTTCTGTTTTGAGTCCTTGCTCATCTGTGGTAATCTTGGGCAAGTCACACTCTCTCAGCCTAAGAGGAAGGCAAAGGCAACCCCCCTTCTGCACAGATCTTGCCAAGAAAACTCCACAATGGACCACAAGCTGAACATGAGACAGCAGTGTGATGCAGCAGCTAAAACAGCCAATGCAATTCTGGGCTAGCTAGGTCAAGGAAAGTGATGGTACCACTCTCTATTCTGCTTTGGTTAGATCCCACTTGGAATATTGTGTCCAGTTGTGGGCACCACAGTTCAGGAAGGATGTTGACAAGCTGGAACGTGCCCAAGGGAGGGTGGCCAAAATAGTCAAAGGCCTGGATACCATGAAGCCCTAGGAGGAGCGGCTTAGGGTGCTGGGTATGTCTAGCCTAGAAAAGAGAAGGCTAAGAAGGGACACAGTAGCCATGTTTAAATATTTGAAGAGATGTCATCTTGAAGATGGAGCAAGCCTGTTTTCTGCTGCTCCAGAGACTAGGACATGGAGCAATAGATTCAAACTTCAGGAAAAGAGATTCCATCTAAACATTAGGAAGAACTTCCTGATGGTAAGAGCAGTTCGACAGTGGAATCTGCTGCTGCCTCAAGGGAGTGTGGTGGAATCTCTTCTTTGGAGGTTTCTAAAGAGAGGCTGGATGGCCATCTGTCAGAAATGTTTTGATTGTGTCTTCCTGCGTGGCAGAAAGGGGTTGGACTGGATGCCCCTTGGGGTCTTTATGAACTAAAGTATCTTAATTTTAATTTATATTAATCACTCTGTCACTCCACTAGCTACTACTGCCTAATGGAGACCCCTACATCGAAATATGGCATCAGCCCCTGGGTAAATACGGGCACTGCAAAACTACTTAATTCATCTTTGCACAGATGTCAGAACATTTATGAAGATGTACATCCCAACCAGAAAGCCAGCCACAGTCTTGTGGGATAGAGAGCAATGCCATCTTGGTAACTTTTTGAAAAAAATAATAATAATTTGGAAGTTTTGGTGCCACTTGAACAGACTTGGAACAGCTTGTACAGCAGAACGTTCAAACATTGCTTTCTTCTCTTTTCTTCCCACGGCTGGAAGTGTTGCAAAGTCCAGATAAAAAAGGGGAGGGGTTGTTCTTTGTTTTATGGGATATAAATGTACCCTAAGAGGAGAAGGACGAGATTTCGAAGATGAGAGAGAGCTGTTTCTCAGCAGGAACATGGAGTCAAGGTAAAGAGCCATGAGTCTCCCTCCCACGCTTAATAGGGAAAGAAGGAACTAAAAAGTTCACCCCACGAAGCAAAAGGAAACTAAAAATATGACAGAATGACAGGATCAAAATTTGCCTTTGTTTTCAGGCTGTGGTTGGTTGAATCCCTGGGTACAGAATCTGTGGGTCTAGAGGGCAGGCTGGATGGTCAGGCTCACAGGTGGGCCAAGGGCAGCTGGGGAGGTCCAGTTGGTAGCCCCGGGGCTCAATCAGTTGCTCAGGGCTCCTCGTGCAAACACACGCAAGCACCCAGAGAATATGCATGTCCCTGTTTGGAAAGCATAGAGTATCACAGAATTGGAAGGGACCCCAGGGGCCATCCAGTCCAACCCCCTGCCCTGCAGGAACACCCATCAAAGCACTCCCAACAGGGGGCCATCCAGCCTCTGCTCAAAAACCTCCAAAGAAGGAGGAGAGTCCACCACGCTCCATGGAGGCAGCAGATTCCACTGCCAAACAGCTCTGACCGCCATGCAGTTCTTCCTGAGGTTCAAGTGGAATCTCCTTTCCTGCAGCTTGAATCCATTGCTCCTTGTCCTAGTCTCTGGAACGGTAGAGAACAAGCCTGCTCCCTCCCCTTCAAATATTTAAACATGGCTATCGTGTCCCCTCTTAACCTTCTTTTCTGCAGACTGAACACCCCCAGCTCCCTCAGCTGCTCCTCAGAGGGATTTGTGGCTTCCACACCATTTTGGTCAGCCTCCTCTGGGCATGCTCCTTCTTGAATTGTGATGCCCAGAACTGGACACAGGATTCCAAATGAGGTCTAACCAAAGCAGAATAGAGTAGCACTATTATCCCCCTTGATCTAGACACCACCTCCTTATTGATGCAATGAAGAATCGCGTTGGTTTTCTTGGCTGCCGCATCACATGCTGGCTCATGTTCATCTTGTGGTCCACCGAGACTCCTAGATCCCTTTCGCAGGTACTGTTATGCAAGAGCGAGACCAAATCAAGAGAGAAATCAAGGGGAGAGGGGCTTCTTTTCCCCCCTCTACTCAGGGAGATGGGGTCAGGAGCATTTAAGTCCTGGCCCCAGAAAGAGCGGGAGGGAGGAATCCTGACCCTCCTGGCGGCCTTTTCCTTCAGCCCTCAAACCCCCCACCCTGGCAGAGCGGGAGAGGCAGAAGGCCCTCCTCGACGGGGGCTCCTCCTCCGGCCCCCCGGGCTCGACCCTTTCTGGGGGCGCCTCGACCCTCCCTTCCCCTCGGCGGCCACTTCCCGCCCCGCGCCGGCTCGAGTTCCCTTCGTTTTCATTGGTTCTCAGGCAGCCAATGAAATGAAGGCGGCAGCTTCGAAGTCGTTCGCCGCCGCGGAGGCGCCCGAGCGAAGCCTTGCGGTGCAGGCTTCAGTCAGGTCCGCCTCCAGGGTATTTAATCACCTGTCGCCGAGGGGCTTTTGGCCAAACGCCCACGGGGGCGGCGGAAGACAGAGGGCGGCGAAGAAAGAAAGGGAGAACGGGCAGGAGACGGCGGTGAAGGCGAAGATGAAGATGAAAAGGGCGGCGCCGGCGAAGCAAAAAGGCGGCGGAGAAGCTGCGGAAGAAAGAGCTTCGAAAGCGGCGGCGGCGGCGGCGGCGGCTCTCCTGGGTTCTCCCGGGTTAGGCGGCGAGTTCGAAGACGGCGCCGCCGGCGAAAAAGAAGGGAAGATTGAAGAAGGGGAGAGGAGCGGCGGCGCGGTCGGTTCTCCGGCGGGGAGGGCGGCAGCGACGGCGGAGCTGGGCGGCGTCGCCCGCGAAGGAGGGCCTCGCGGGCCCCCGACTCACCGGCCCTTCTGAGGGCCCGGAGCTGAGCGGAACTGCTTTCCCCCAACTTGGTCTCCTGTGTTTCTTTGGCTCCCGCGTCCTTATTTCTGTGTGGTGTCGGTCGCTCCGGCGGCGTCGTGGGCGGCGGCGGCGGGGGCGGGGGCGGGGCTCGATGCGTCGCTCACCGGAGGTAGTCACGGGGGGCGTAGAATATCCGCCGAGGACCAGAGGGAGAACGGGGGGTGTAGGAGTGCCGGGGGTCCGCCCACAGGTGCGCGGAGCGGGAAGGACGCGGTGAGCAGCCTTGGGTTTGTCGTAAGCGGTTGTCCGCCCGCCGAACGAGACCGGTGGCGCAATGTGGGCCCTCCCTGCACAGTACATACAAAAGCGGCGTTTTACCCGACGGCTGTCATAACGGGGCTGCAGCGATAGACGGTCGGCTTTGAAAAGCGTGGGCCGCAAAGCGTGACGGGCCCTGCGAAGGGCGTAATTCAGCCCCATGGTTTTTGCGCCTCACCCAGAGTGTGACAAGCCTTGGTGGTCCACTCGGGCCTGGTCCAGAGCCCCCGGGATGTGTTTGCAGGGCTGGTAAAAAGGGGGGGATTCTGAGGACGGGGAGGAGGCTCGCTACGGCGAAGCGGGGGAGCGGATACTCGGGGGCTGCGGAAAGCTCTGCATCCGAAGCCAGGGGCTGCCCTGAAGCATCCCACGTGGCACCGCGGGGTACAGAGCGCGCCTCCCGCGCAAAGCGGGCCTCCCTCTGGCGCGGGCGGGAGAGAGCCTTTGGGAGCCGGCGCCGGGCGCCTCCTGGGCCTGCGCGGCCGCCCCCGCGCCTCTCGAAGGGGGGGTCTCTCAGTGCAAACGGGAGGCCTTCTCTGCGGGGCCTTGGGTCGGGGCCGGCCCCCCCGGATCAAGGCGCGCTCAGCTTACCGGAGTCGCTAAGCATGACCGTGAGCAGCGACGGGGTGTTATTTTGGGGTCGCTCAAGAGAGTCGTTAAAGGGAAATGAAACAGGTAGGAAAGGAGGTCGCCAGCTTGTACACCGCAGGCGCTGTTCCGCCGCAGGATGGGACTTCAGACGTGACGGCAGAGAGACGCGTGCCTGGGAGGCGTGCTGCCTTCGGAGAACCGGGGGGGGGTTGCGCGCGAGGGGCAGGCGGAGGGTCCCCCGCGTGCCGGAAGCGGCGGGCGCCCGGGCGGCCAAAGGCTGGGGCGGCCCCGAAAGCCCCCTAAGCGGGGCACAGGGCGCGCCCCGGCGGAGGTGAAAAGGCGGGCGAGGGGCGCGCGCGTGGCTGGAAAGCGGCAGCCCGCGGAAGTCGCGCGCCCGGCGGCACCGCTGCTGGGCCGAGGAGTCGCTAGGAGCCAGAAGCCCAGGTGGTGGTGATGATGACGACGACGAGGATGATTGTTGTTATGATAGGGTTGCAATATTCTACCGTTAAAGGGAAGCGGAAGAGATGGGAAAGCGTTCTAGCCCATTAAAAAAATGACTCCAATCTGGCGGAATGGAAGGGCGGGACGAGAGCGGATGAAGCGCAAGGCGGGACGCACGGAAGTGTGAAACACGGGAGTGAAAAAATGTACGGTTGAAATTGCTCGACGCTTTTTAAGTGGTGCAAATCATTCCGTTTGAAGTAGGCTTTGTTGATTTCAGGTTAACAGACGTGGACGTGCAAGGAGGCAAGACAGAGAAGACAAAACGCACACAATACAGATGGGCAAGAGAAACGGAAGAAGAGAAAGAGCAAAAAAAAGAAGTTTAAAGAGTGGAAAGAAAGAAAGGTGCCAACCGAGGCCTCAGTTGTCCTCTCCCAGTAAACGGAGGGTTTGGCTTCCGAGGAGGCGAAGAGGGTCGGCGGACGTCAAAAAGGCGAGGATGGGCGGAGGGGAACAGCGGGGTCCCATGTCGGTGGAGCGGTGAATCTACGCCAGGCCTTGGGCAGCTTTAAAGCTTCAGGACCTCAAGGGGCCCCTTTTAAAGCGCGCGGGGGTTCGGCGCCCCGGGGAGTGCCTCTAAAGCAAAGCCTGGCGCGGATTCCCTGCCCCGCAGAACTGGGAGCCAGGAATGGTGGGCCACACGGATCCCCAAAAATGCAGACAATAAAATAAAATAGAAGAGACCAGAAATCGCCAGCAGTCCTCTCCTGGTTTTGGAACAAGAACAGTCTTGAACATTAAACCGTGCAAGACTCTGCAGCCCGATTAAAAAGGTGGCTTTTGCTACTACTCAGGCCAAGGTTACTAGATTTTTAAAAATTATTTTCATGCATTTTTTTCGCCAACAGATTTCGCCTTTTGGAGCAAGGAAAGAGGCCGTCCGGAGGGTGTCGGGAACAGCCCCAGGGGCCGCGCGGAAACCCAGGATCACCCTTCCTGCGCCCTGGCTCGAGGCGTTGCTGTGCGGTTTCCGAGATCCTGGCTTGTTGTAGGCACGCGCCTTCGGGTCGACCCTCGGTGACTCCGTCACGGAGGTTTTGCGGCAAGGCTGACCCAGAGGAGATTTTGCTCTTGCCGCCTGCCTGGGCTGAGAGAGTGTGGCTTGCACAGGGCCGGCCCAGTGGGGCTTCCGTGGCCGAGCAGGGATGCAAATATCCCAGTCAAACCGCCCTGGTTCGCTCTCTTCCAAGGAGGGTTGCGCTTGCTCTCCTCTGAGCTTGAGAGGGTGTGACTTGCCCAATGTCAGAAATAGCTGATAAGACCCATAAAACAATTTAACTCAGGATCGGCCGAAGCATCAGATGTTTATTATTTCGTCTCTGCAGAGCCGGGTGCATCTCGAGAGAGAGGGCACCCCCGTCATGAAATCACCCACGTTTTATCCCCGACGCAAGCTCCCCCGTCCTTGAGACCTAATTGGCCAGGATTCACAACCTGTCGGAATTTACATGCCCCCTTCCCCACATTTACAGTACACGATCACGCGTATTCCCTCGTGGTCCCTTAATTTTCATTAGCAGTCCCAAAACGCCCATCAAACAGAGCTTAACCTCCCATTTTGCTAATCAGTGCCAAATTCCCGCCTTGTGTTCCTTACCCACCTCTCGCTCCTCGCAGCCTTGTCCTTCAGACTTGCCCCCCAAGATAGGAGCGAAGGGGTTAAATCCAGTGCCACTTGCATGGGAAAAATAAGCGAATTGAATTGTGCCTCTGAGTAAATTGCAGATGTCTTTGTCTTATCTCAAATTTTAGGAATGGCCTTGCAACACTCAAAGGTCTGGGAACTAAATGGGAGTTAGGCATACTCCCTCATTTTGGCTGCATGCATCATTTTGTATCATTTTCGAACTAACTCTTTGTTCTCCTCTGTGCCAGTCAATGATGTGATGGAAAAGTTAACTAAAGATCTTTTTCTCCCGTGATGGGCGGGCTAAATAAATGATTGATTGCTGACATAGAAGGCAAAAGGTATATAGTGATGCTACCTCAATTAATTGGCACGACAGTTCTGGGATAACTGTTGCCCCTTGCGCAAGGTATTGTTAAATAATAAAGGCTTTTTGATTTTTCCCTGGAAACCTGGTCTTCGTCTCTTTCCTGGCCACAACAGGAGGGGCTCATCTTTATCTGTCTTATCTGTCTTCTCTCCCTGCACCTGGAAAGTCAAGGCCTTGGGAGGCCCTCCCTCTGCTCAGCGGCCCCTTCCAAAATTCTGCTTATTTAAAAAGTACGTTAACCCTTTAACAGGGGCTGTTAACCTCCATGGGGGCTTTACTGGCATTGCCGTCTAAAATCTTCCTTCTTAGACTTATTGTGTTACTGGAGCCTAAATACAAAACGTGCCAAAGCATATGTGTGTAAATAGATTCAAAATGTGTTTATGCCTATCAGCTAATACAAACGTATTGGTACTACTATGAATAATATTTGCAAAAACTAAAATGCATTTCATTTCTCTCACCCAAGGCCCTCGAATGGGTTTCCCTGGCTGGCCTCCCAGGGCTCTCGCCCGAAGAAAAAGATTTCTTCAGAGGTAGTTTGCCGTGGCCTTCCTCCGAGGCTGAGAGAGTGTGGCCTGCGCAAGGCCAGCCGAGGGAGCTTCTGAGACGGAGACCCGCTGCTGTTTGCCCTCCGGGTTGCTCCCTAAGCCGCTTTCCTGGCAGGATTTGTTCAGGGGGTTTGCTTTTGTCTCCCTCCGGGGCTGAGAGGATGCGACTGGCCCAGGGTCACCCAGCACGTTTCCCCGGCTGAGTGGGGAATTCGAATCCTGGTCCCCAGGGCCATCGCCCAATGGCTCAGCAGAGACGAGGCGGCACGTTAGGACGGGCCCTTTCTCCGTAAGCAAGCAGTCCTTAATTTGTTCCTGACCCGTCTTTATTACGGAACACTCTTTTTTTTTGCAAAATGCAAAAATGTGCATTGATTAATTTCATTTTGGATAAAAGCAGCTTCCAAACTCAGCAGCCGAGAACCAAAGAGGTTAATTCTCGGCTCTGGACACTGAATTTAATAGCTCCAGATTGTGCTTTCCCGAATGCAGCGGGGTTTATTTGCAAGGAAGTGAGCATCTTGAGGGTGACGGAAACACATCCCAAATTTTCTTTGCACATTACTACGGACACCGGAAGGGGATCTGCAGTTTGGGATATGTAGATCTCCTGACTTGCAGCCTGCTGAGAAATTAAACTAAAGTAAAACTCGACTTAAAACTTAACTGGCCCAAGTGCTGGAAAGATGTCTCCAAATTTAGTTTGCACATCACATTTCTATTGACCTTTGAAGGGGATCTGCAGTTTGGGATATCTAGATTTCTTGACTTGTACCCTGCTAATACGTTAAACTTAAGTTAAATTTAAGTTGAAAGAGAGGAATGGGGATGAGTCCATTTGCAACAAGGGGAAAACTGTTGCAGTAGCGACACTGCAAGACTGAAATATTGCTAAATAAATATTATTTTAAAGAAGAAGAAAGAAATCTGCAAAGTTTTTTCTTTAAAGAGGTTACCCATAAAAACCGGTTCTGTGGGTGAGTGGTATTATTTTTCAGTTCCTTAGTTCAGCTATTTAAACGCGATGTTTATTTTTACTCCCTATGGGGAAGAGAAAAAAAAATGTGAAAAAAAATTGAGATAAATTTAACACACCAAGCAAAGAGCTGATCCTCTTTCGACATCATAAAAATCCCCTCCTGCGCCATTTCCCCAACGAAAATGTAAATTCTTCGCGGCCTCTCGAGCCCCTCCCGCCCCACATGGAACTAATTCGAGAGGTCAGCAAAACGGCCCAAATGAGAGCTTCCGCTTCCAAGCCGCTACGAACTTTGCGTAGCTCGGCCCTTTCCTAATGGAGCCTGCGCTAGCTTCCGCCCGTAAGTTGCTTCCGGAATAGCGCCCGGCTTGGCCGCTACCGTAGGAGAGGCCTAGGCGGCGCTTCGGAGCCTCAGGCTCGAGTGAGCGCGGAAGCCGGCGGAGGGTGGAGGGGCCCCGGGGACGAACTCGAGGCTCGTCGGGGCGTTTTTTCACCTCGGAGGAGGCCAGGTGGGACTTTTTCGGGCGGGGGCGGCGCAGGGGGAAGGGGATTTTGGGGGAACGCCCCGCCATCGGACATTTTAAGATTTGGGGAGGGACGTTTTTTGTCCCCCCTCCCCAAATGGGAAATATGGCAAGGTCTCCTGATGGGGGGAGGGAGGGAAGAAAGAAACGGGGGCGGGGAAGGGGGAAAAAAGCAAAATTCCAACGCAAGATTTTGCATGCAAACCCGTAGAGGCATTGCAATGTGAACGTGGCATTGCATTTTAGGACTGGGATTCTTTGCATGTTGGGCTTGGGGGAGCTTTTTTGTGCAAAGCTGAACCGGGGAAATTTAAATCCCCCCTCCATTTCTTGCAGCATTTCCGAATTTGGGGAGGGTTAATGCACGCTCCGCTGCATGCACGGTGCTACAAAGGCACTGCCCCAGATTGCACGGGGGGAAAGAGGCTCTGAAAGCAAGTAGATCCTTTCAAAGTCATGCAACTCGTCCCTGGCGATTGATCATCCCGTGCTGGCTGGGGCTGTTCCATAGTCTGCAATTGTATGGGTTATCGGTTTTTTAAAAAATCTTTGCATGTTTTTTCTTCTCTTTAAAATAATATTTATTTAGCAATATTTTAATGTTGCGATCTTGCTCTTGCAACAGTTTCCTCCTGGTTCCAAATGAACCCCTCCCTCCTCCACAATTTTTATGGGTTATTAAAAAATAAAGCTTTGCAGTTTTTTCCTCTCCTTTTAAAATAATATTTATATAGCAGTATTTCAAGGTTGCAATCTTGCTATTGCAACAGTTTCCTCCTGGTTGCAAATGAACCCCTCCTTCCTCCACAATTTTTATGGGTTATTTGTTAAAAAAAAAACTCTGCAGTTTTTTCCTCTTCTTTTAAATTAATATTTATTTAGCAGTATTTCAAGGTTGCAATCTTGCTATTGCAACAGTTTCCTCCTGGTTGCAGATGAACCCCTCCTTCCTCCACAATTTGTATGGGTTATTTGTTAAAAAAAAAAACTTTGCAGTTTTTTCCTCTCCTTTTAAAATAATATTTATATAGCAGTATTTCAAGGTTACAGTCTTGCTATTGCAACAGTTTCCTCCTGGTTGCAAATGAACCCCTCTCTTCCACAATTTTTACGGGTTATTTCTTTAAAAAAAAAACTTTGCATTTTTTTCCCTCTCCTTTTAAAATAATATTTATATAGCAGTATTTCAAGGTTGCAATCTTGCTATTGCAACAGTTTTTCCCTTGTTTTCCCTGTTTCCTTCCAAGAATCCTTTTTAGAAATATCCCGTGTTATGGCTGACAGCCAGCGGCCGTCACCAACAGCTATAAACATTAAAGCGCAACGTAGAAATATAAACTCAAAAAATAAATATCATTAAACTCTGTGTGTATATAGACCCATGAGACAATTTCGCCGAAAGGAAGTTTTTATATATTATATTTTTATATTGTTCCAAAATGCAAATCATTGAAATTTCAGATTGGCAACTTCCCTTACCGTAGAAATTTAAAAGGATGCCACCGTAAGCCACGTTCTTGCGAAGCCACGTTCTCCGTTAACAAAGTACGCACGTCGATCCCAGCAGCCGTCCTATTTTAAGGTTTGCGTAATTTGCATTCTAGAATATTATGAAGACAAAAAAAAAAAAAAGCCCACCCAACCTGCTTAAGATATTTCAAAATAGCTCTATATAGGAAAATAGGAAACAAATGCTGGTCAATTTGCATCATGTTGGGAGAAAGGTACTTGGCCAAAAAATGTTGAAATAATAATGCAGGTTGAAATAAATGCAGGTTGAAATAAATTTTCTTGCAGTCGTCCCAGCTTTACCATATTTGCTGGCATATAAAACGCATTGGCATATAAAACGCACTATTTGTACAGTGGCAAATACTGTTTTGTGGCATATAAGATGCACCGGCGTATAAGAGGCGTCCTGTTTTCAAACAGTATTTTTGGGGGGGGAAGTGAGCCTTATATGCCAGCAAATACAGTAATTTTACATTTTTCTGGGCTTATTTCAACATTTTTTTGTGCAAAGTACCTTTCCTTCCCCTTGATCTGTATAGTTGTTACAGAGCCTGCCTGTTTTAGAGGAATTATTTCCTCGTCATTGTTGGTCCGTTTGCATACACCAAGATGCACGGGCACTGTAAAAAATCTATTAATCTGATAGTCTGTAGGCGTCCTCTGGAATCTAATCTAAATCATTGCACGGTCAACAGAATGGCGGTGGGAAGTTCCTTCTTGCCGATCGATCTTGTCCCTTTGCGGACAGATTTGACGTTTTCCAAAATTGCAGACGTAAGAATTTGGAGTGGTAAGCGTTGCTGTCTCCGGGTAAAGACTGTGCCCTCTCTTCCCAGTGCTGCTGCATTAAGGGCCGTTTCCACACTGCACTGTTAAAGTGCTATTATCCCACTTTCAACATCCTTGGGGGGATTCTGGGGTTTGCAGTTTCCTGAGGCCCAGAGCTCTCTGGCTGGGACGTCTAAAGGCCTCTCCCTAAAGTGCAAACCCCAAGATCCCGTAGGAGGTTGAAAGTGGGATAATAGCACTATAACAGTGGCCATTTCCGCACCAGGCTCTTATAGCGCGATGATGCCACTTTCAACCTCCTATGGAATCCTGGGGTTTGCAGTTCCGGGAGGGGCTGGACGGCCCCTCCTGGAACTGCAAACCCCAGGATTCCATAGGAGGTTGAAAGTGGCATCATCGCACTATAAGAGCCTCGTGCGGAAATGTTCAACGTAGTGCGAAAACGGCCAACGAAACACAGGCTGCTTTTGCACTTTGAATTGAGTTTTCAGCAATTGAAGTGAGCTGAGGACCACAGTGGGAAAAGAGAAGGAGACCGGGACTTATTCGAAGCAGCTGGGGTGGAAAAGCAGATGGACAGAGGATTTCTCAGGACCACGTTTGCCAAAAGTGGACGCCTAGAGTGTTGGGTCCAAGGTCCCAAATTTGAATTGTTGGTGATAGCCTTTAAAGCCCTGCACAGCTCAGAGCCAGGTTGTTTGGAGGGCTGCATTCCCCCTTCCCAACCAGCCAGGGCTTTTCTCTCCATCCCGCCGTCGTCCCGGGTGCATCCGGTGGAAAGGCAGAAGACGGGACCTTTTTGGTGGCCGCCCCCAAGCTCTGGAACTCCCTTCCCAGAGAATTGCGCCCTCCGTGCTTCCTTTCCGCAGACAAGCAAAGACATTTTTGTTCCAATGTGTGCTTCTGGCCTGTCTGATAAAAGGTGCTGGATATTGTTCACTGTGCAGAATTTAGGAAGGTTTAATTATGCATTTTAACGTTGTTTTAATTCCTATTTGATTGTTTAATTCAGGCTTTAGCTTTTGTATTCTGTGATTTTTAACTTTTTGCTGACGCGTAAGATTCGCTTTTCCCCCCGCCGAGAAATACTGTTTGAAAATGGGATGCATCTTATACGCAGGTGCATCTTATAGGATGGTAAATCGTATTTGCCTGTGTATAAACGGGGCACGATTTATACACTGCCGCCTCTTATACGCTGGTAAATATGGTGGTGCTTTTTTTTTTGGTGGGTCCCCAGATGTTTTGGGACTTCAGCTCCCAGAAGCCCTGAGCATTGACCATAGTGGCTGGGGCTTCTGGGAGCTGAAGTCCACAAACATCTGGGGACCCGCAGGTTGAGAACCACTGTTTTAAGTTATTATAAGCCGCCTTGAGTCCCTACCAGGAAAAAAGCGGGGTATAAAAAAAGATGATGACGATGATGATGATGGTGGTGGTGATAATAATAATAGTAATAATAATAATAATAATAATGGTAATAATAATGTCCTAGAGGAGACTTGAAGTTGGAGCTCTCCCACCCTCGGACCCTGCTCTAACCACTGGATCACAGGATTGCTGAGAGGACAAGAGATCCCTGAATTTTTGAAACTTAAAATCCACTGGTTGTTCAGGGCTGCGTCCGATTCTTAGGCAAAACAGGCCTTGTTAGTGTTCCTCGTTGACGGCAGCGACAGGCTATCCTGTTTTTTTCCGGCGAGTGTGATGAGCGGATCACGTGGCTGTAGTTTTCCTGGTTAAAATGCGGCAGCTTGGTGCTAAAGCAAGGCATGAGAACTTTCCCCACGCAAGAGAAAGAAAACCAGAGAGGAGACACCAAGGGACTTTTTTATTATTATTATTACTATTATTGCAAGCTCTCTCTGCATCTTAGCCTGCGATACAACCCACCCTCTGTTTGAATTTGATGCCATGAAAAGGGGCTTGTGTGTGCACAAAGAGGAGATTGTATTCCTCCCTTTTTTTTTTTACGACCAGCGGTTGTATTTACGTTGGATTGCAGACTGTCCTTCGGGCTAATGTCAAGAACCAAGAGATGAAGAATCCGGAGGCTGTAAAATTAAAAAAATCGAAAATAAACAAGGCCTTCCAAAGCTTGCTGAAAACACAAGGTCATCTCTCCGGGAAGCATGGAGACTGAAAAAGATGTGAGAATGCACAGTGGGCAATCCCAGTGTTGGGAGCTTAACAAGAATTCCGGCTCTGAGATGGAAGAAATGTATTAATTGTGGCGACGATCCTCCACCACAGTCTAGGTTTCGTAACTTTATGAATATGTGGCGACTTTGCAGAAATGCTGTGAAATTACTCATAAAATCACAGAGTTGGAAGAGACCACAATGGCTGTGGAGTCCAACCCCATTCTGCCGTGCAGGAACATACACTCCAAGCAGCCCCTGCAAATGGCCATCCAGGCTCTTTTTAAAAAACCCCCAAAGAAGAAGACTCCACCACCGTCCCAGGCAAGAGCGTATTCCACCGCCGAACTGCTCTTACCTTCAGGAAGTTCTTCCTAAGGTTTAGATGGAATCTCTTTTCCTAATATTTGAATCCATTGCTCCTTGTCCTAGTCTCTGGAGCAGCAGAAAACAAGCTTGCTCCATCTTCAACATGATGTCCCTTCAAATATTTAAACACAGCTGTCATGTCACCTCTTAACCAATGCTCAAACCACTGCAGCAGGCTGGCTCTAATGGAGATGTAAATCCTTTAATTCCAGCAATTATATTTGTTTGTTTCTAATAGGAAAGCTGAAAAACCCATGGAATTTCTTTTTTAAAGTCAGAAATAAACACCCATGGTGGAATCTTTCACCGCCATCCAGGGCTGCTTTATCCATTAGGTGCTTTAGGCAAAGTGCCTAGTGCCTATGAAAATTTTAGAGGATTTTAGGGTCTGCAAAAACATCTCTAGTGGCGTAAGAGTAAAATGCTTCCCATCTTCTCCCTGGTCTACTCTGCAGGGCTGGTAGAGATTCAGCACCCTGGAGAGTCCAATTCACAGAGGGTGTTGCCTTCTGAAATGTCCAAGCAAAAGAAACTCTCTGTCTCTCTCTGCATTTGCTTAACTAAAGTTCCTCCATTTTGAATTCTAGTCAACTTTAAAAGGCTGTTGCTGTTGTTAGCCCCTCGTCTGGCTGACAATTATGCTGAGCTTAATTGGCAAAGTCAAGGCCTGGGTTCCCAGTGCTCTCCATAACAGTATTTCTTACTGCCGAGTGAATGCATGTGCGATTCAAGGTTCATCGTTGATTGTTAACCTGAAGTTACTTTATTATCCGCCCTGGATCCGAATTTTAGTCCTGGGACAGCAAATAGCCGTGCACATGCATTGAATGCTTTGTGAGATCACTGTCACCCCAAATTGACATAAACCCTTCCTTTTTGGAATAAAGGGTCCTTCTCTTTCCTCATCTGAGAAGCGGTTTTGAGGAAGGAGAAGGAGAAGTCCCTTTGGATAAAGCTGGGGTCTTTCTACATTGATTCGGGGCTCACCCGCAGTTACGTAGACTACTTGGAATGGTCCGTGCGGACCTAATATTTTAGGTCTGGCTGCACATATTTTTTGAGGGTTCAGCGGTAACCCTTACAGTGGTGTGGTGAGATGAGGTGGGGTGTCCAAGAGCGCCGAGAGCCGAAGGAAACCTTAGTCCAGCCCTGCTGCCGTTGGCACAGGTGACTTTGGTGACCAAGCCAAATGGAAGCCCCCCCGCACAGAAGGCTTTGTAGCCTTTCACGTGGCTTTTGCCTTCGGAACCGGTGAGGACGTCTATACCACTGCAGTAAAAAAAATTCCATCGTCCTCTCCGCCTCGGTCCAAAGGAGTCATTCAGATTTATTATTTTGTTTTTCCTATTGGCTTCCTGCTCTTTCTGTTTGCGGAATTGTGCGCCCGCCCGCCCGCCAGATATCGCCGGCGCCACGGAGGACACGTGACGGGTGGGGGGGCCGCCATCCCGAGCGCAGGGATGCTCCCCGCGGCACTGACGGCGATGGGGACGCGGGTGCTGAGGTCGGCGGCTCTCCCCTGCATAATCCAGATTATGGCCTGCTGTATAACTCGGAAATAGACATCCAGCCTTTCCCGGGAGGTGGTTGGTGTCTATAAAATGGAATAATTGCTTCTCGGCTGTTTATCTGTGCAACTTTCCACCCACATGAGGATGGGCTGAGCTGAGTATGCGGTTCTCCTAAACACCAAAGCACCAAGAAACGGCAGGAGAAAGGGGCGAAAATTCAAAAAGGGGGGGGATATTCAAACAAACAAAAAGGTGGATATGACAATTAATAAATGGTATGAAAAAATATATACAGAAAACAAACTAACCAAAGGCAGTTAAGTGAGACTGATAACCAACCAAAGCAATGCAAAGCAGGATAATACCTGATGTAATGACTATGCGCTGCAAAGGTAGATACACAAAAACCCGTACACAGACCAACTAAAGCCTATAGGCAATGAAATGTAACTTATCTCGTACAATTACAGCAAGGGCAACTGCATAGTAAACAGTAGTTTGAACCTAAATGTCAGTGACAGCGTCACGTACCGATTACGGCCCCCTCCACGCTGGAAACACAGAAAGGCCATCTCTGTCAGGAAATGTGAAGCCGTTCCAACAAATCCTCATGAGCAGCTTGCAGAAAATAGCATTATCCATCATTATTCCGAAGTCATAGATGTAATATTCCAGACTCCAAAGGTGCACCTCGCAGATTTTTAAAAAAGCAAAATTTACACTCGTAGAGTTCCTGCTGTTTCCATAGTTGGTGCTTTGCTTGTTTTGAGCCCTTCCTGTGTTAGAACTATGCTCCGTGCCCACCGGTTTCAAATTTCTTTCTGCGTTTGGCTCCTTGGTCCTCCCAAGAGTCAACTACAGGATGCCTGTGCAAATTTGGGGCACGGTCATGGTTTGCATGGAAGGCTGGAGGGGCCTCTGTCCTGGCTAACTTGCTCTGAAAAAACGTTGCTCAGAGGTTTCAAATGGAAGCATTTATTTCATAAAAGCAAGCAACACGCTACTCTTCCAAAAGCTGCTGAGACTAAAGCATCCGGGTTGGTCGCAGGTTTTCTACTTTATCTTACGAATTTTGGCATGCATGTTAATGATTGGTTAAAGTTGTACATGCCAAGTCACCCCACCGGCACAAGCAATTTTTCCCGGGCTTAATATTATTTTATGTATCTTTCATCATGGAAGCAAGAACCAGTTCCTGTCCCTTTATCTATGCATAGTCGATTCTCATACCACCTTCCCGCTATTTTGCTTTTTCCTCTCTTTGATCATTTTCCCTCTTGCATGATACAAAATGACATTGAATATACACCAGTTGGCCGTTTGAAGCTTTGGGATACTTAAGCGTTTCAACCGGATAGATAGTTGCAGGTAGCAATTAGCGATGGATGCATAGTAACGCTTCAATGCCCTGTTTGATCTAATGCCGCTATACTATTACATAGAATCCTAGAATCCTGGAGTTGGAGGAGACCCCAGGGGCCATCCAGTTCAACCCTCTGCTATGCAGGGACACCCATCAAAGTGCTCGCCGTGACAGATGGCCATCCAGCCTCTGCTTAAAAACCTCCAAAGAAGGAGGAGACTCCACCACACTCCATGGAGGCAGCGTATTCCACTGCCGGGCAGCTCTGACCGCCATGAAGTCCTTCCTGAGGTTCAGGTGGAATCTCCTTTCCTGCAGCTTGAATCCATTGCTCCATGTCCTGGTCTCTGGAGCTGCAGAAAACAAGCCTGTTCCCCCCTGACATGACATCCCTTCAAATATTTAAACATGGCTATCATGTCCCCTCTTAACCTTCTCTTCTGCAGACTAAACATCCCCAGCTCCCTAAGCCGTTCCTTGTAGGGCTTCATGGCTTCCAGACCCTTCACCGTTTTGGTCGCCCTCCTCTAGACACGCTCCGGTTTGTCAATATCTTTCATGAAGTGAGGTGCCCAGAACTGGACACAGGATTCCAAATGAGGCCTAACCAATGCAGAATAGAGTGGTACCTCCCTTGATCTAGACACCACACTCCTATTGATGCAACGAAGAATCGCGTTTGCTATCTTGGCTGCCGCATCACACTGCTGGCTCACATTCAGCTTGTGGTCCACCAAGACTGCTAGATCCCTTTCGCACATACTGTTATCCAGCCACGTGTCCCCCATCCTATATTTGTGCATTCCATTTTTTCTGCCTAGATCCAGGACTTTACATACCTCTCTCTTGAAATTCATTTTGTTGGCGTTGGCCCAGCTCTCTAATCTCTCACGGTCGTTTTGAATGTTGATCCTGTCCTCTGGCGTACATTTACTAACTTTAGAAACAAAGGAGTAAACAAATGGCCGATAATTACTTCTCAGGCTGATGAGATAAAGCTAATTCTGTTTTAAGATCCACCCCGAATATTTAGTTAGCAAAGGGTGGTTTTCTTGGAATAAAGCTTTGGTTCTGAGCCTCGAAGAGTCTTCTCCTTGTCACTGTTATGTATTTATTCCTGAAACCTCTTCCTCTCTCTTTCTCTTGCAGCAGTGAGTGAAAATGGCTGCCAGTCGCCAGCAACGCTGGCGGCCCTGGCGAAGGGGGACGAGACCACCGGAAAGAGAGGAGCCCTCCGAACTCGTGGGCAGGCGGCTGGGGGATCAGGGGAAGTTCGCCTACGCAGCTCTCGCTGCCGTATCTTCAGCCTATTTGTTTCCCGAGCAAGAGGAAAGGTGAGCCTAAGTTGAGCTGAAATGGGTCTTGCTTCTGTAAGATCCTGAGAGCAGGGCTAATTGGAATTTCACTTTTTTTCATTTGGACTCCAGCTCCCAGAATCCCCCAGCCAGCGTGGGAGCTGGAGTCCAAATATTGAACTTTAATGAGTTCTGAGCAACAACGACCCCGGGCAGCAGAAGGCACTAACTTGGGAGGCAATGCACTGTTTTAATTTTAATTGCTTATTTTAATCTCTTTAGCTCTTTTAATTCTTTCCTACTTTGGTCTTGTTTTAATATGTACTATTTATCTGTTTTTAAATTGCATTGTTTAATACGTAAGCCTCCTCAAGGCCCAATGCTGAGCAAAAAGCAGAATACAAATAACAGTAATTAATAACATTCCCTGTTACGTTTTCTCCGTCTGTGACTTAAACTTGCCACCTAGGTGAATTTTGAGGGCAGGGTCTGTCAGAAACCAAAGAGGAAGGATTACTCAGTTAAAAAATTATGGAGAGTTTGAATTATAAGTTATGAATTTAGAAAACAACTATGATTTTACAAAGAATATCAGAAATGGACAATCAGGGAAGGTATGGAAGTACGATATACGCACAGTTTAAGCTGTCTGTGTCCTAAGAGGAGAAGGAAGGAAGGAAGTTTATCTCAACATTCAAATAAGTATCTTTGTTTATATGTTTTTTTAATTGTTTATTCATTTATGTATATATGATAACTATCAACGCTATGATCATTTATACATGCTAATTTGAGAAAAAAATTAAATTTAAAGAATTATGGAGAGAGAGAGAGAAAGAGAGTCTGGATGGCGTATTTTTAAAGGATTTGGGTAGGAGAAATCAACCTTGTTTTCTGCAAAAGAGGACTTGAAGGCGTCTTTCCTGTGCGTCCCGTTTCCAAAGCTCTTATAGGACCGGAGTGGTCGAAAGCCTGGTGCGGTGGCTGGACCTCTCGGACGCCGTCTTGCCTGCCATGTTGGCCTTTGCCAGCGGTCTCGGGGGCGAGGGGACGGAGACCTTCGCCCAGATCCTTTTGAAGGAACCCCTCGTGAAGGACAATCCTGGCGTCATCACGCAGGTGAGGGGTCTCCGTTTTCCAGTTAGCCCAAAAACTCTGCCCTAGTTCTCCCAAACAGGCCTCCCTTCGGGTTCTTTGCTCCCTTTAATCCCTTCTTGCAGTGGGTGTTTGGGCCTCCTATTGTAGAACAGTGGCTGTGTTGTTTCCTTGGCTTCACGTAGTAAGCGTGACCAGACCCTCCACCAGACTTAATATGAACAGGCACAAATAGTGGCAAAGTAAGTGGAATTTTATTAAGGCGCAAGAGAATCATAGAACCCTAAAGCTAGAAGAGACCCCAAGGGCCATCAAGGCCAACCCCATTCTGCCATGCAGGAGGACACACTCACAGCATTCCTGACAGCTTTGGGGGAATTTTGGAGCAAGAAAGAATGTTGTCCACCCCTCCCTAGGTGAATTGGACTATGTCTCCCTTCATCTAGCATCCCCTATTTTCCGATAGACAAGGAACGAGCAAACTATTAATTTATTTTTTCTGTCGAGGGATCCCTTCTTAACAAGGTGAGCTTTTAAGCCAGGAGCAGATATGGACTCCCGAGTCGGCGGGGCGGGGCGGGGCGTCCGTCCCAGGTTTTGGCTAGCGCTGAAGGAGCTCTCCAAGGTTCTGAGCCAGTTTAGAAATAAGAATTCGGTACCTTGGAGAGTTCGTATGCGGAATGGATTCACCACCCGATTGCCGTGGCAGCCACGCCTGCCATTGGGGAGCTCTCCAAGATGCTGGACTAATATAGAATATATTGCTAATATAGAAAAGTAATATAGAAATCCAGTTCAGCACCTCAGAGGGGGTCTCTAAAGTCTACATTAAACTCTGGCATAGATTCACTGCCCCACTGAACTGGAAACCACCAGCTGCTGCAGGCGGGCAATTGGTACGACTGGAGCCAACAAAGGGCACGGCTTACAAAGCTTGGGAAAGTCTCTTTTTTTGGACTACACCTCCCATTATTCCCCCAACCAGCATGACCTCAAGCTCTTAATGGTTGTCCTCAAAGTTTCTTTCTTAATTTTTTTTTTTTTCATTTTTCTAGGATCTTGTCTCCTTTTCCCTTAAGGATGGTAAGTTTTATTGCTGTTTATCCGTCTTAAACTGGCCCCACCAAGGAATATTACCAGTATTGTAAACTCTCTAAAACAGGGGAATCCAACAGCTCTCCCTATGTTAGACTGCAACTCCCAGCATTCCTGATGCAGGCTTGGGCTGATGGGAATGGTAGTCCGGCAAGATCCGGAAAGAGATTCTTTGTTTTCTTGCTTTTTCAAGTGGTTTCCCCAAGAGAGAGTTGTCTGCATGTTACTTGAGTTTTGCTGTTGTTCCAGACAGCTGGAATAACGGGAATCTCTAGCAACTGATTTGTTCAACTGCTGTGAAACCAAAGCATATTGTGGTTGCTATTGGTTGAGCAAATTGAGTTGTAAGAACTAATTTTAATAATTCAGGAAGGAAGGTGTTAATCTGGGGGACTTTTTCAACTGACAACAGATTAACGAGGAACTTATTTCTCCACCAGCCCTCCCAGCGTTGTGATATTTATTGGTGCCGTAGATTATACTTCATTTCTCCCCTATTTCCTTGGTCATCCAGCTGCCAGTCCGCAAGGCTGAGGAAGAGAGAGAAAGGGAAACAGGACTGCGGCTGTCCTTTTAAGAAACCAGCTTTGCCTCTCTCTTGGCTGGTCATCTAGCAGCTGTGTCTCCAGGCTGAGGAACTTCAACATATAAGAATGTGTGTTTGTGTTTTCCTCTTCCTTCCTCCTCCAGTTTTCCTTTTGTGCCATTTTTTAAATTCTGATTATAAGCCAGAGATGCAGGGAATTTTGTCTGAGCATCTTTTGTAGTGATATCAGCTACACCACGCGCCTTTCCCTGGGGTAGAAATGCTGTCAATGAATGAATAACGAAATTCTCTCTTTTTCAGGTTACTACGATGCACGGGCCCGGGTGCTCCTTTCCCACATCACCTGGCTTCTGAGGATCCCTTTAGTGGAACTGGAGGCCTCCGAGGAATGCCTCCTTGAATGCTTGAACGAAGAAAAAGAGGAAGAATCAGAGTGAGTGCTTCTCCCCATGGACGCTTAACAAAATGGAGAAGCTGGAATGATCGCTATGCGGTTGTCCCTCCACATTCGTGAGAGTTAGGGGCTCAGGACCTCCATGAAAGTGGAAAAAATGGAGATATCTATAGGCTGCAGTGCCAGCTGCCTGGTTTTGCCTTTGGGGCAGCAGAGATCCTTTGCAAGGCGGAAGTGGGCAGCTGGCAGGGCTTGCTCCCACTGATGCCCTATGCCATTTTTAATAGGGACTTACAAGTCCCACCTCATGTTCACAGTCTCTCTCAGTCTCTCGAGACGAAGCAAGACTTAAAAGTCCCCATTAATAACGGCGTAGGGCAAATAATTTGCTAACAATGGAATCCACGGGGACTTCCAAGAGACCTCAGGATGTCACTGCAGATTTTGTCCTTGCAGTGCATTCAGCTACAGGAAAATAGCTGGGTGCAACCCACTTTATTGCCCCCTCCGGCACCTCATAAAGGGCCGCATTGGGGTGGCTGCGGTGCTTGCAAAGTGATTTTCACAGGGGAGGTGTCATTTTGTAGTCAGAAGAGAATTCCGCCCGAGGCAACGACTGCAAAAGTGAATTGCAATGGAGTCGGTACGCCGTCAGAATCCACAGACAAGATGTCAGGCTGTGTTCTTCTTAAAGCTCAGTTTAAATGCTAAATTCCATGGCTGAAATTATAGACCAGCTACTTAGTTAAATACACTTAGTGGGAAAGTTCACATTGAAACAAATAACTTTAGCATGTTGTTGAGGGTCTCAGAAATGCTGCTTACAAACTCCCCGTGGACATGTTTTAAAATTTACTTTTTTCACTGTGCAAGCTGCCAACCAAGCGGGATGGATATTTTAGGTAAGTAAAACTGGCCTTCTTTTAAAGATTTAAAAAAAAAAAGTTAACTTCTGTTTCCAACACTGACCCATTTTCAGTGTTCTTTGGCTGAAATCAAGGAGCAAGGGGTGCTTTCTGATCTGTTGATGGCTTAGCGGCTTCCATCTTGGTGGGGGTGGTGAAAAAAACCTGCTCCGGATTTTTGTCTCAACTTTAATAGCGCTCTCGAGGTGCTGATCCTACTCTGGAGATGCAGCTCAGATTTCAGCTTTAGTTGCCAACTAACTTGGCCAGCTTTTTGTCAGGGCCGCCCCAAGGCACTTTGCCGCCTGAGGCAAGGCAAGTTGTCCCACCTCTCCATGAGGTGGGGTGGGGAAAGAGGGCCGGCCCCATTTGCTGCTGAGATTCACAATGTTGTGGGTTGATATTGCAAGCAGAGTTTACAGGGTGTGTTCTCTCCTCTCAACCACCACCGTACCCAACGTTTTCCCCTCTCAGAACGGCTGAGGCATCGAGGAAGAAAAAAGAGAGGAAGAAGAGGCTGAAGAGGTACCTGCTGATTGGCTTGGCGACGGTCGGAGGCGGGACAGTGATTGGTGAGTCGCGCCTTTCCATTGGTGCTGATGGAGGCGGTGAATCCACTCCTAACGAGCTCTCCAAGGTGCTGAGTTCTAGTTACAAAATTAGCTTCAGCACCTTGGATAGCTCAGAACCGCAAGAGCAGATTTGTCACTCTGTGGACAACCAAGCCACTGGCTACCACCAGCTTCTCAGCAGGTTCCCCCATAACCAGGGGTGTCATAGTGGATTTTGAAACCCTATAAGAGAGTCCCAAAGACAACCCAGTTCCAGCAGTTTTGATGAGTCTTCTGTAAAACTAATGGATCTTAATTGCTCATTGAGTGATAAGCCGCCCATGCAAAATACTCTAGCTTACAAGAATGGTAGTTCATGAACATGAGCCAGCACTATGAGGCTGCGGCAAAGAAGGCAAATGCTATCTTAGCCTGCATTAATAGAACCACAATTTCCAAGTCAAGGAAAGCCATAGTCCCACTATATTCTGCCCTAGTCAGGTATTTGGAGTCCTGCATTCAGTTCTGGGCACCTTTAAGAAGGAGATAGACAAGTTGGAGTGAGTTCAGAGAAGGGCCACAAAGATGATATCCAGGACAAAATATAAGAGGAAAGGCTGAGGGAGTTGTGCATTTTCAGCCTGGTGAAGAGAAGACTGGAGGGTGACATAATTTCCCTCTTTAAATATCTCAAAGGCTGCCCCAAACTTGACAGTGAGGGCAATGGCCCCTGTAGTCTCGTCCAAATCTATTATTCTGTGATTCTATGATTCTGGGAGGCTGGACAGCTACTTGCTGATAATACTTTAGCTGGAAATCCTGCACTGAGTGAGAGATGGAGCCCCATATCCTAGGGGACCCCTTCCAACTCTAGGACTCTATGATTCTCCCCATCACCACCCCAGTTTTCCATAACATGCCTCTGGTCCAGAATTGGGCTGCCTCAACCTCTCCCTTGCTTCTGGTGTTGTTTGTGCCAGAGTTCAAAGCCACGTTGTGCCTCTTTTTATAGGTCTGACCGGGGGGCTGGCTGCCCCCTTAGTAGCCGCAGGAGCCGCCACTGTTATCGGGAGCGCCGGTGCCGCCGCTCTGAGTTCAGTGGCCGGGGTTGCCGTCATGGCATCGCTCTTTGGGGCTGCGGGAGCCGGACTCACTGGTAAGGCAGCGCCTGCCTCCCTTTAAGTCAGGAGAGGTGAAGAAAGTTTGCAGGTTTCCCCATCCCTGATAAGAAGGGATGTCTTCCTTGTCTAACCCATAGCCCGAGGAATTTTAAGGGTGGGTTTTGTAACATTACCAGAAATGTTTTTGCATTATAGATAAAGAATTTGCATAGCAGGGGGTTGGACTGGATGGCCCGTGTGGTCTCTTCCAACTCTACGTTTCTATGATTCTATGATTCTATGAGTTGGGTAGTAAATACAATCCTTTCTCCACATTTCTGGGTTGGAGCTTAGTGGATTACTTGCAACATGCGTGGGTGCTTTCTGCCCTCGTCCTCCTCCTCCTCGCCTTCTGCCCCAGAATGCTCTGCCTTCCTTTTCCACGCCCAGGCAAAAGGCAAGGGAATAGGGGGAGCACTGCGTGCAAAGAAGGAAGACACACACGTGCCTTCCCCTTGCCCTTCCCTTTCATTTTGCACGGGTGCAAAAGGCAAGGGTAGGAGGGAGGCAAGTATGCCTTGCCCCCCGTTCCCTTGCCTTTTGCTTGGGCATGGAGAAGGAAGACGCACAAGCTGGGGCAAAAAGCAAGGGAGTGGGAGCCCTGGAAGGGAATGGGAGGGAGAACGAGGCGGGGGGATATTCACATTTTCCCAGTCTTGCGAGGGTTCTGTGTCCCGAACCCTCAAGAAAATGGAGGGCCCACCGTATGGATTGCTTCTTCAATACAATGTGCCCGCCGTACGTGCAAGGGTTGTTCTGTTCCAGGAACCCCCCCATATAAAACAAAAAAGCAGGAGTGTCGCACCCCATTGTAGTCAGTGGATGGAGCCCGACTGGGGCGTGCCCATCACGTCCATGGACTACAATGGGAGTGACGCTTCGTGCGACCTCGCATTCGTGCGGGCAAAGGTCGTGCCAGAAGAAGGCGCACTGTCTATGACGAGAGCAGCGAGAACGTTGTGCGCTCGAACTTTGAGACGGACTGAGGCACTGGTGACGGAAGGGTGGGTAGTTAAGGTTGCTGAGTTTCCCCTCCGTTGCTGCAGATTCTCGCCGGCCCTTGGCTTCTTCCGGCAACCCCTCTGGTATTAGTACCCCTACTATCAGTACTTCTAGTGCCATGACGAGGACTGGGGCTTCATTACTGGTGCTTCTAGTACTATTTAGTCCACCAGTACTCTCCTAGTAGTACGTCTAGTCCTACTACTTTACTAGGACTACCTGTAGTGCTTCTGCTACCAGTGCAAGGACTGCTTGTAGTACTTCTAATAGTACTAGTACTATGTTGTCCAGCACTACTCTTCTAGTGGGTGGAGGAGGAGGAGGAGTAGCAGCAGCAGTCTAATATTGCTAGCACTTCTATTGCTATAAGTAATACTAGAAGCATAGCAGCAGCAGTCCAGGACTACTAGTACTTCTAGTACAATAACCACTATTACTCCTATTACTGCAAGTACTAATCAGTTCAGTTTTGCGCACACAGAAGGCCTTCTACAAGCAGAATGCCAGCCAAAATATTTATTTGTAGCCTGGCTTACTCCCAGTTTGGGACATGAGGCAGCTTACTGCAGATTGAAAAACATAATTTTAAAAAAAAGGAACCACCAAATACAGCATCCCCCACTGGTCGGAAGCCAAGGGACGATGTCTCTTCCAGTTGAGCTGCAGCTCTACCCTCCTCAGGAAACCCTAACCATTGAATTTTTGGGGTGAGTGAGTCTTCCTTCTCAAGGTTTTGCCGGGCCCCGCACCTTGAGGAAGTGCACCTAGAATAAACAGAGCAATCTCGTGTCTATAACTACTGTGCAAAGAAAGATTACCGCTCCAAATGGCTGTGTCAGAGCCACAGTCCATATCTTTATATACACAGTGGCTATGGACACCAGACTTTGTGCTGCTCCTCCCGATTTTTGGCATCTGTTTTAAGTGCATTGAGTTGGAATGTTTGTATTCCCGTATCCTGAGTTCATCACGTTGCACAAGGCTTGCCACCTGATGGAATGGATCGTGCTGGGGAAGGGAACAGCCAAAGGCATCTGAAAATTGGGACATGGGGGTTTCCTCTTTGCTGACCTCTGCAAACTTAATCCTCAAATTGATCTCTCTTTGTTTGCCCCCAGTTTTCTAACTTGCCCGGAATAATTCTTGTTTTCTTTCTGATTCCAAAAAACCTGATATATATGTATATACCCTACGGGGGTCTCTTCCAACTCTATGATGCCATGATCTTTTCTAGGGCATGACATGAAAGTGTTTTTTCCCCCTGTCTTTGGCCCTATGCAACCTGGGCCAGTAATTAAGGTCATATATTTCATTTATTTTTTTTTAAGAAGCAGGCATCGTACAGGTTTCAGTTCTAAGCCATTGCTAATTCTCTGTGTTTGTGTGGTCTTTAGGGTACAAGATGAAGAAGCGGGTGGGAGCCATTGAAGAGTTTGAGTTCTTGCCCTTAACGGAAGGGAAGTCGCTCCACGTCACCATCGCCGTTACCGGCTGGCTTTCTACAGGCAAATACGGTCAGAAAATGTATAGTCTTTGTGGTTCTGTGTGCGTCACCTGCCCGAGAAGTTAGTCCAGCCAGGAGCACAAAACAGCTGCTTAGGAACAATTTCTTACAGTCAGTCAGTCAGTCTGTCTGTCTGTCTGCCGATCTATTATCCATCTCCTGCCTGCCTGCCTGCCTGCCTGCCTGCCTGCCTGCCTGCCTGCCTGCCTGCCTGCCTATCTATCTATCTATCTATCTATCTATCTATCTATCTATCTATCTATCTATCTACCTACCTACCTACCTACCTACCTACCTACCTACCTACCTACCTCTCTGTCTGTCTGTTTATCTATCTGTCTGCCTGTGTGCCCCTCTGTTTATCTGTCTGTCCGTTTATCCATCCATCCATCTGTCCATCCATCCGTCCATTCATCCATCTATCTGCCTATCTGTCTGCCCATCTATTTATCCATCTACCTATCTATCTGCCTGTCTGTCTACAGTATCAGTTTGTCTGTCTGTCTGTCTGTCTGTCTCTCTCCATCTATGTGTCTGCCTGTCTGCCTGCCTGCCTGCCTGCCTGCCTGCCTGTCTGTCTATCTACCCTGTCACTCTGTCTGCCTGTCTGTTTGTCTGTCTGTCTGTCTGTCTGTCTATCTACCCATCCATCACTCTGTTTGTCTGTCTGTCTGTCTGTCTGTCTAGACAGTGAGAACAGAGCTGGGGATTCCTTTATATAGTCATGTGTTCCCCCCCCCATACTTACGACTCCAGTGTATTTCCCCTAGAAAAGAAGTGCTTGAGGTGGAGGGGTAGAGAAACTTGCAAACAATCACCTCTGTGGAAGCGCAGCCTGCAGATGCGGAGGGCCGACTTTCTGAATGTTTGGTCATCTCTTCCAGGAAGGCTTCATCCGAGTCTTCAGCTTGGCTTGGGGATCTGTGGCAGACCCTCTACGATGACATTGCCGTTGTTTCTCCCCCCTTAATTTTGACCCAGATGCTTTCAACCTGCTTTCCAGGATTATTTCAGTCCTGGATCTCTTCACAGGTGTAAACATCCTTGACTTTACTTGTTTGGTTTGTTTCTCTGAAACACGTTGTCCCTTTCTATTGCCACATGCCAATCTTGAGAGTCATCCCACTGGGCTTCCGCGACAGCTGTGGTTATATCATACTTGCTTTGCTGTATTCAGATGGGCCCACGAATGCCCAACTCAGTATAAACAACTTCTTGTCCCCCCGTGACATATTCCAATTAAACCTATTTGCCCTATAGACCTACGTACACACTTGGGTGGCTTTTTTACAAGCTGTTCTCTTCCTCCGTTTATGGCCGCAACCGCACGTGTTGTCCCAGGAAGTGCCGTAAAAAAATTCCTTGGGTAAAAGGTTGATGGTGTTTACGCTTTCTCTCCACCCTTGGGGTGGACAGTGGTGGTGAGGCTCTGACCCAAAGGTTTTGGAAACCGGTGTCGCTTTCTAGTTTAATACTGTTGACACTTTCCATGGTCGTCTCCAAACCAGAGTCAGGTTCTTCCTTCTGTTGGACTCACTGGTCCCTGTCCCATCTGTTCCGATCTCATTTAATCTGTTCCTTGTCTCTGTGTCACCTTTTCCCTATCTTTTGGCCGTCTTTCCCCATCTTTTTATTCTCCCTTTATTTATTTATTTTTTCTTACATGTACTTCTGCAAAAATGAAATCTCACCCACACCTAATGATGAAGATGAGGATGAGGATGGTGATGATTATGATTATGAGGATGTTTATTTATAATGCCCTCTTCTCCAAAGGGAGGAACATCAACATATACAATCAAGGGCAAAGGCAATAAAACATTACACCATAGCAGCACATGGAATAAAATCTCCAACAATCAAAGCTAATGGCTAGCATCCCACTTGGCATTTAGCATCTTTGGAAATGGCCTTAGAATCATAGAATCGTAGAGTTGGAAGAGACCCCAAGGGCCACACAGGGCAACCCCCTTCTGCCATGCAGGAATATACACCATCAAAGCCCTCCCTTTGACAGAAGGCCATCCAGCCTCTCTTTAAAAAACTCCAAAAAGAAGGAGACACCACCACACTCCATTGAGGTAGTAGCATTATTCCACATTCACACTGCTCTTAGATCAGGAAATCCTTCCTAATGTTTAGTTGGAATCTCTTTTCCTGAAGTTTGAAGCCATTGCTCCATGTCCTAGTCTCTGGAGCTGCAGAAAACAGGCTTGCTCCATCCTCCATATGGCATCCCTTCAAATATTTAAAGATCGCTATCCTGTCACTTTTGCTTTGATGGTGTATTCCTACATGGCCGGGGGTTGGAGTGGATGGCCCTCGTGGTCTCTTCCGACTCTATGATTCTATGAGAGCCAGTGTTGTGTAGTGGCTTGAGCACAGGATTACAACAGTGTTGAAATCCCCACTCAGACATGCGAATCCTTATACATCATATTCTCTTAGCCTCAGATGAAGGCCGAGTCAAACCCTCTGAATAAATCTTGCCTCGAATGCCCTGTGGTAGGGTTATTGTGAGTTGAAAACAACTCAAGGGCACACAACAGCAAAATGTTGTATAGGGTTTTATAGCTCATAACCAGCACTTGGAATTGTACGTGGTGCCAACAGGTAGCCAGTAAAGCTGATATCTCGTCCAATACCTTGTTAAATCTCTGCTTTATTGCCTTCAGGGAGTTTCACGGCCCCATGGAGCAGCTTGCTGCAGTCCAAAGAACAATATTGTTTGGCCTGGGAATCCAAATATCTCATGGAGCTGGGCAATGCCCTCGACACATTGCTAAACGGGCTGGTGAACATGGTGGCTCAGGAAGCTCTGAAGTACACCGTCCTGGCTGGTGAGTTTCTTTCATTTTGGGTTTTCCTGCTGTTGTATGTTCTGATGTCAAAGATGGAAAGAGGAATGCCGGTAGAACGGTACTCAAACTTTGCTCCTTCTTGAGTTTTGGACTTTATTCCCCAGCCAGCTTGGCCAACGGTCAAGAATTCTAGGATCTGAAGTGCTCAACATGCGGCAGGCCAAAGTCTGGCAGCCTCCGGGCTGTTGATTACATAGTTGACGCGTGCTTTCAAGTCATCTCGGACTTATGGCAGCTCTTAGGCGTGAGATTTTCTCAGCCAGGTTTCTTCCGCGAGAGTTTGTCTTTGCCTTTCAACACATACATTTTGACATTTGCAATTTTTTTTGCACTTTCCTGCGCCCCTAGCCCTAGTGAACGTGGGAGGCCGGCTGTAATCCATAAATAGTTTCCACCAAGTAGTTTCCCCG